>CAUYON010152341.1:0-11811 GCA_963573935.1 Arctocebus calabarensis | reverse complement strand
TCTCAAGCTGTCACCCTGGGTAGAGTGCTGTGGCATCACAACTCACAGCAACCTCTAACTCTTGGGCTTAAGCAATTGTCTTGCCTCAGCCTCCCAAGTAGCTGGGACTACAGGCGCCTGCCACAACACTTGGCTATTTTTTGTTGTAGTTGTCATTGTTGTTTGCCAGGCCCAGGCTGGGCTCAAACCCGCCAGCCTTTGGTGGGGCCATAACCACTGTGTTATGGGTGCTGAGCCGAAGGTTCTTTTATAGTAATGTTTTAAGTTCAGATTAATATGAGGGTACAAAGGATTGGGTTGCATAGTTTGTGTCTGTTAGGTAAAGTTCAGGGTGTAGTTGAGCCCTTCACCCAGACAGTGTGCCATACACCCTTTATTGTGTTAGTTAGGCGAGAGTTTAACAATCCCCTCTGTTCTCACCCTCACTTGAATTTGTGTTTTTCTTTCATGTAGTTGTTCATCTACTGGTTTCATTAGTATGGAGTACTTTGAATACCTGATTTTCAATACTTGTGATACTGTGCTAAAGAGAATGTTCTTCAATTTCATACAAGTTAATATGAAAAGGTAAAGTCTCCATCTTTAATGGCTAAACAGTATTCCATGGTATACATATTCCACAGTTTATAAATTCATTCATGAATGAGGACGCTTGGGTTAATTCCTCATCCTGGTGATTGTTAACTGAGCTGCAATGAACATTGTAGTCCAAATGTCCTTTATGATAAAATGATTTTTTTTTCTGGGTAGATATCTAGTAATGGGATTATAGGAGCAAATGGAAGGTCTACTTTTACCTTATTGAGGATTCTCCATACTTCTTTCCAATGAGGCTGTATTAGTTTGTAGTTCCACGTTTTTGCCAGTATCCACAGCCACGAGACTCTGTAATGTGGGTTGTGCTCATTGGAAGTAGGTGATATCTCAGGGTTCTGATTTGCATTTCTCCGATGATTAGGGGACAATGAGCCTTTTCCCGGGTGTTTGTTCTCCATGGATCTGTCTTCTTCAGAGAAGTTCGTGTTTGTGTCTCTTGCCCTCTTATATTTGGGGATGTTTGCTCGGTTTTTATTGATTAATTAGAGCTCTCTGCACATTGTAGCCCTTTGTCAGATTTGTACCATGCAAATATCTTTTCCCATTCTATGGGTTGTCTGTTTGTTTTAGTTGTGCCCTGAGTTCTGCAGAGCTTTTCAGCTCGATCATGGCCCATTCATTTATTTTTGGTATTGCTGCAATTGCCAATAAGATCTTCTTCATAAAATCTTTTCTTAGGCCGATATCATCAAGAGTCTTTCCCATACTTTGTTCTAGAGTTTTTATTGTTTTATGTCTCAAATTTAAATCTTTCTTTTAGTGTTAGTCAATTTTTGTAAGCAGTGAGAGGTATGGGTCCAGTTTCAGTCTTCTACACATAGCTCACCAGTTCACCAGCACTATCTAATAAATAGGGATTCTTTTCCTTAGTGTAGCTTTTGTTTGGTATAACAGAGATCAGATGTCAATACATGGCTGGGTTCATTTCTAGGTTTTCTATTCTATTCCATGGATATATGTCTCTATTTTTTTGCCAGTACTATGCTATTTTGATCATGATAGATTTTTAGTACAGCTTGAAATCTGCTAATGTGATGCTTCCAGATTTATTTTTATTTCTTAGAATTGTGTCGGCTAATTTTTTTCCTGGTTCCATATGAAATGAAGTATTATTTTTTCAATTTCTTCCGAGTGTAACATTGGTGCTTTAATGGGGAATGTACTAAATCTGAATATCACTTGAGGTAGTATGGATATTTTTAAATGTTGATTCTTTCCAGTCAAGAACATGGTATATTCTTCTATTTGTTAATATCTTCTTCTTTTTTTTCCTCAGGGTTTCAAGGTTCACTCTGTATAGACCCTTCATGTCCTTTGTTAGATATATTCGCAGATATTTAATTTTCTTTAAAGCTACTCTGAAGGGAACTGTGTCTTTGATTTGATTCTCAGCTTGACCATTATTGGTATATATAAAGGCTACTGATTTGTGGACATTGATTTTATATCCCAAGACATTTTACAGTGATTTAATTAGACTTGAAAAAGAGCTAAACTTTCAATGCCATCCATGTGTAAGGAGTGTTAAAACAATAAGAACATGTTCAAACTTTTCACAGAGTTTTTAAAAAGTTGTATGTATTAATTATTGTAGATGGTTACATGGTATTATTTTCATCAAAAAAATCAAAACCACTCTGAGATATCACCTAAGTCCAGTAAGATTAGTCCAAATCACAAAGACCCAAAACTGCACATGCTGGTGTAGAGATGGAGAAAAGGGAACTGCAGGTGGTATCAAAACTAATACAGCCTCCTTGGAAAGAAGCACGGAGAATCATCAAAGCACTAAAAGTTGATCTTCCATTTGATTCCACAGTTCCATTACTAGATATATATGCCCAAAAGAACAAAAATTATTTTACCACAAAGACATTGGCACTAGAATGTTTATTGCAGCTCAATTCATAATTGCCAAGTCATGAAAGCAACCCCAAACCCAATCAACCCATGAATGGATCAACAAATTGTGGTATATCTATACCATGGAGTACTACTGAGCCATAAAACGTGGAGAGTTTAAATGTTTTATGTTTACCTGGATGGAGTTGAAACTCATTTATATTCACTTTTGACTTTTATGACTAAACATTTCTTAGAATAAGGATAAAATAAGCAGAGCCAATCTATTAGTTTAGAGTTTATATTCCTAGGTATGATAAACATATATAATACCTAATTATTTGTCAACATAATGTTATGAAGTGAGTGTCATTTTTACATAGGGAAATATTTACCTCAATCAAACAAAACTACATGATAAACCCTAACAAACAGCATATATTCCAGATCTTCACACAAGCATGTTTCATATGCATAATAAGAATATTCTGTTTAACAAACATTAATCAATCATATTATGTTCTTAGAGCCTCATAGATAGTTGTGTTACATAAAGTAAACATACTTGATATGGAGCTGATAGTACAATAGTTAGTTCCAATTTTAGTGTTAACAGAATTCAATATAAAAACACTATAGTGGCTCAGTCCTCAGTGGTTAGGGAAGCCAGCCACATGTACCAGAGCTAGTGAGTTTGAGTCCAGTAAGGGCCTGCTAAACAACAATGACAACAATAACAACAGCAACAACAAAATAGCCTGGCTTTCTGGCAGGCGCCTATAGTCCCAGAGTCTGGGAGGCTGAGGCAACATAATCATTTAAGCCCAGGAGTTGGAGGTTGCTGTGAGTTGTGATGCCTCAGCACTCTACAGAGGGTGACATAGTGAGACTCTGTGTGGAAAACACACACACACACATAATTATATATAATAATAATATATATATAAATATATAATATATTAATATATAATAATATATATAATGACTATAATTTTCTACTATACCATTTCTACTATAATGGTATAGTAGAAAAAACATGTACCTCACTTTTGCTCACAAACAATGAAAAATTCTGAGAGATGGAAATCCTAATTTTAATTTTAAAATAATGACTTAAAAAAATATTAAGCATATTTAACAGCATGAAATCTAGAGCCAGATGGCTTGCCTTGTTATGTTTCAGTTCCACCCTTCACTAACTGGGTTTGTTTGAGTAAGTTTATTAGAGTAGATATGCCTGGATTCCCTCACATGTAAAATGAAACACAGGTCCAAGTCTCACACACCTGGTATTAACTGTATGTGCATTTCCGTATGCATGATGCTTAGAACAGGGCCTGGTCTAGAAGTGATCATGATTCTTAGTTCAGACTTGCTATGCACATAGCTCACAAAACCTAAAACATTCAAGGGAAGAAACAACAGGGTATGTTATGGACCCACAAGAAATTCAGAGAGTGGGCCAGGCAGGCGTGAAGTGGGGAGTAGGGCTACAGGAGAGACAGCAAAAGCCTAAGTGAGAGAGTGAGTTGAGTGTTGCTCTAAATCCCCTCAACCAGCCGGTGCCTGTGGCTCAGCGAGCAGGGTGCCGGCCCCTGATACTGAGGGTGGCGGGTTCAAACCCAGTCCCAGCTGAACTGCAAAAAACAAAAAAAATAGCCAGGTGTTATGGCAGGCGCCTGTAGTCCCAGCTACTCGGGAGGCTGAGGCATGAGAATCGCCTAAGCCCAGGAGTTGGAGGTTGCCGTGAACTGTGATGCCACAGCACTCTACTGAGGGTGATAAAGTGAGACTCTGTCTCTATAAATAAATAAATAAATAAATAAATAAATAAATAAATCCCCTCAACTGGGCGGTGCCTGTGGCTCAGTGAGTAGGGCACCGGCCCCATATACTGAGGGTGGTGGGTTCAGACACGGCCCTGGCTGAACTGCAAAAAATAAAAAAATAGCCAGGAGTTGCGGTGGGTGCCCATGGTCCCAGCTACTTGGGAGGCTGAGGCAAGAGAATTGCCTAAGCCCAGGGGCTGGAGGTTGCTATGACCTGTGACGCCACAGCACTCTACTGAGGGTGACAAAATCAGACTCTGTCTCTACAAAAATAAATAAATAAAATATAAATCCCCTCAACTTTGTAATATGCAACCCTTAAACAGTTTCAGGCTCTGGGATTGGAAGATTTTATGTTTTGAATACATTGCTCTGAGCAGACACAATTGATTTAAGTATAGCCCAACTAGAATCAGGGCTATTCAGGGTCGTTATAATGGTCTCAATGAGAACTTAAATTATGCAGTAGTATTTTATTATTATAATATATATAGATTTTATATATAGATATTATCATAGATATAGATAATAAGACGAGGATAGTGAATTTTAGAAATATAAAAAAATTGTTTGACTGGGCAGCGCCTGTGGCTCAAAGGAGTAGGGCACTGGCCCCATATACCAGAGGTGGCAGGTTCAAACCCAGCCCCGGCCAAAAACTGCAAAAAAAAAAAAAAAATACAATGTAAGTGCCCTGGTATGTTATTTTATTTAAAAAAAAATTTTTTTTAAATAATCTCTTAAGAATATGAAATTCAACATAAGTCATCTGAACCTTATTTCTTATAAATTATCTAACATATTGCCTGAAACTCTTGTGTTAAGAGATAGGGAACATTCCATTTTGAACAGAGCACAGCAGGTCAAGCCATGCAGCCAGGTAACTTGGCTACTTGAGAAATTACCCTGGTGGCCCTGGGAACCAAGACTTTCTTTCATCTAGTGTAGAACAGATGGAAACATGTACCTGTTTGGAAGTTTGGCGATGTGCAGGACATTGGAGTCATGGGCGGTTTTCTGGCAGGCAATCACACGTTTCATTTGAAGGTTATATACATATAACCCCCTTCCAACTGCAGCAAATACATTCTGGGGAGAAAAGATCAGAAGTGGGCCTAGAGCCAGGACATGTGACTGCCTAGCGTAATAGGTTTCTAGCCGGCTGTGACATCAGGAGTCACTGTTGACGTGCCTACTCCCAGCCTTCAGCCCGAATCTAGTGCTGCTCTTTGAAGCACACAAACCCTTACACAGAACAAACTGCATAGTATATCCCTTAGCATCACTTTCTTCCTTACTGAAACTGACAGCTAGAAAAAGGTACTGTGGCTGTCAGCCTGGCCCTACAGCAGAAGCTGGTGGCGTAACCTGGGTTTTAATTCACATAATAGGATGAAATCATAATAGAATTCACATCATTCAGAAAATTACCTAGCTTCCTTTGCCCAGGAAATGTGAACAAAATTAGTTGCATCTACATCTTAAGCAATCAAAAGACCCATAAATAATACCAAAAAGTATATATTATTGTGGCATTAACATTGTAAGATCTTCCAAAGTATTTTTTCCAAATGTAGTATTAAGTACCTTTTCACTACAAACAACTTTACTCTTTTGGAAGCACTTTCCCCAGTACATATCTTACTTTAGCCTCACGACATCTTATTAAAGTAGGAAAGCAAGCAGTATTGCCCTTTTCCAGATGAGCAAGTTAAAATTAAAAGGAAATTAAAGTCACACAAGAGATGAGACATGCAGTCAATGGAAGAATCAAGGTCACGTTACTCCAGTGCCTTGCTCTTTCCTCATGCAACATGCGCTCCCACTAGCTTTTGAAAATTTTCCAAGTTACTAAACTTCAGGAAGCAGGCTTAGAATAGTTCACTCTTACACCATAGGCACCCTCTTGAGGCAGACCTTTCAGAAACCCCTACAGATGGCCTTTCTGTTTAGACCTTGGGCCCTCCAACCTTTCTCACATAGTCTCAAAAGCTACAAATGCAACTCAGATCAATAATAGCTGAACGAAGGCATGCCCCCAAGGCTTGCCAGAGTCTAAATCTGAACCAGTCCCCTCCACTCTCAGGCTTGGTATTCTACACTTGGTAATGCAAGCTGAGGACCAGTGCCAGACATGTTACTGAAAACAGCTAGTCCGTGTACTAAAAATCAAGAGCCTTATGTATGGACTACACTGTAAAACCCACAGAAACTAGCTCTACAGACAAGGAAATCTACATACAGTTTAACTGATTTATCCAAGGTAAAGAAGAAAATTATAAATACACTAGAGAATTCATGAGCTTTGGGGGCTGCATTTACTTTGTGGAGACATTCTATCCATCACCTGTCATTAATAATTAATGGTCCCCTGTATAAGAGCCCTAAGAAGGAGAATTAGGGAAAACTGTATAATGTTTTATCAAGTATTTACTGTATATAATAGCTGAAAAGCACCAACCAAAACATTTCTTTTGTTGTTTGAGACAAGAGTTCACTTTTTCACCCTGGGTACAGTGCCGTGGTGTCATAGCTCACAGCAATCTCAAACTCTTGGGTTCAAGCAATTCTCTTGCCTCAGCCTCAGAAGTAGCTGGAACTGCAGGCGCCTGCCACAATGCCCGGCTATTTTTAGAGACCAGGTCTCACTTTTGCTCAAGCTGGTCTCAAACTCCCAAAACTTTTAAGATATAAAAGAATATACAATAGGAAAAGTTTTAAATGCATATTTTTACAGAAGTGAAACAAGGTTATATTTAATTTATATATATATATGTATACACACACACACACACATGTGTAAAACTTCAAGGGTTACAAGTCTTAGAAATCTAGTCTTCAACTTTTTGAGAACATATTTTATATACATTTAACTTTTTTCCCAAAATAAAGTTGGGTTATAAAGAAATGGATCTTTGAGTGTATTAGTGGTTTTTATCCTAGTCTGTTTTTATAGTAAGAGCAGTGCAAGGAAAATAAACAAAGAAATGGATCACAGGTTTCCTCTCTCCAGGTTTATGCTACTCCTAAACTTTTTAAATAAAAATAACATACACACAATTAGAAAATTTAAACAGTATACAAGGGCACCAAAAGGAAAAGCCTCCCACTCCTTCTCCTCAAAGGTTACAATTCCTAAAACATTTCTTGTGATTTCATTTAGAAAAGTAACTTTCCTTTAAACACATATTCTGAGTCCCTGGAGCTAAAAGCAAAGAGTTTTGCAGAATAGAGCCAAGATTCAGTCCATTGGCAAGAATCTCTTACAACAAAGAAAAGTGCTTCAAGAGCAGGACTGCCAAGCCTAGAGGATGGAAACCAGCAATTCCCACTCAATTATCTTACCCCAGGATGGTAGCAGAACAAAAGAGAAACATTACTAAACTTTTACATTTCTTTTACCTCTCTAGGAAATGCCCAGATATATTAAAAAAGATTCTTTTTCATAGTGTTTCCTAAAACAATATTAAGCATTAACTTCAAATTCCCTGGAAATATTTAATCCAACCCAAAATTTCAATAGGATTTTTAAAATCAGTAACCATTTAATCATTTCCTTGCTTCAAGATTAGGAGTAAAGATTAAATTTTTTTTAATGCAAATGGTACATCTTTGAAAAATACCAGATGATTTTAAAGTACAAGTTGAAACCATGAATGATACCTTTTTTATGTTCATCATAGGATTAAATTTAAAAAATCAGAAATTAGGTTTATTAAAAAGGCAAGTTTAGGCTCAGTGCCTCTAGCACAGTGGTTACAGCACCAGCCACATCCCCAGCTGGAGCCTGCTAAATGACAACTGCAACAAAAAATAGCTGGACATGGGGCAGCACCTGTGGCTCAAGGAGTAGGCTGGCCCCATATACCAAGGATGGTGGGTTCAAACCCAGACCTGGCTGAAACTGCAAAAAAAAAAAAAAAAAAACAGCCAGGCGTTGTGGCGGGCACCTGTAGTCCCAGCTACTTGGAGGCTGAGGCAAGAGACTCTCTTAAGCCCAAGAGTTTGAGGTTGCTGTGAGCTGTGACGCCTCAGCACTCTTATCGAGGGTGATGTAGTCAGCACTCTACCAAGGG
Source organism: Arctocebus calabarensis (assembly GCA_963573935.1). Lineage (NCBI taxonomy): Eukaryota > Metazoa > Chordata > Mammalia > Primates > Lorisidae > Arctocebus > Arctocebus calabarensis. Next base: position 3,467 of record CAUYON010152341.1, on the reverse strand, counting down.
TGATGTTTAAAAAAAAAGGCAAGTTTATAGATATTTTATAAATACATTTTTTTTTTTACCTCTTCATCACATGTGAAATGATGAATAGAAATGTCATTTAATTTCTGACAGAGTTTTATTTCTTGCTGGGCATCCAGCTGTGAAGACGGATCCCAGAAGTTTCGTTCATAAGCCTGCACACTCCAGTCTAGGGCATCCCAGATGATCAGTTCTCCGACGTGGGAGCCGGTGACAAAACTCACATCTAGACAAGAGTCACATATGCCTCATTATTAATCATTTTCTCTGGGCTAAAGGTCAAAGTGAATGGACTGCCTAATAGCAATGCTCTATGAAACCACAGTAATTAGAACAGTGAGGTACAGACAAGCCGACAGATTAACAGAATAAAAAGACAAGTAATAGACTCAAGTTCAATTATCTAGTATGTGATGGTGATTATATATCATTTCAGTAAAGGAAGAAATGCTTCATGTTGAAATATTTGGTTAAGTTTTAGGAGAATAAAAATGAAACAAACATTACTTTGGATCATATACCAAAATAAGTTGAAAATAGATCAAACATTAAAGGAACTTAAAGGATTTTTATTTAAAAAGGTGAATTTTTTTAATGAATATGTAGTAAAGGGCTCTAAAAGGAAGCATAGTGAGGGCTCAGTGTGGGGTGGGGGAGATACTAGAAAACATCTGCATAGCAAAAAATTCATACATTTAAATGACAAAAAACTAGGAAAACATGCAACTTGATTGTCAAAACAAGTTTATTATACTTGATACATAAGAAATTTTGGAAATCACTAAAAACTCAATTTAAAAAGTAGACAAAGGACTTGGACAGGCAAAACAAAAAATAAAAAGGGTCAGTAAAAACATAGAAACATGGACAACTCCTTTAACAACCAGAGTTCTAAAAGCAATGAGATATCATTAATTGACTGTGAATAAGGAAGGATTATAATGGTGGAAAATACTCAATATAGTATTGCCTAAAACAAGGAATCAGCATGTTCACTGCTAATGTCCTACTGTAAATTTAAATTGGTACCATTTTTCAAAGATTAATTTGGTAATATGTATCAAAACCTCAAAAATGTAAACCTATTGATACAACAATTCCACTTACTTCTTGCAATTTATCCTGAAAGAAATACGTGAAAGATAGGTACAGAGTTGTTGTACATAACCTTAAAAGTCTGAAGATAATCTAAATGTCTAATTGGCAACTGAATAAATAAGACACTCACAAAATGAAACAGTAATGTTGTTACTGAAAGTTAATTTGTAAAAGTATGTGTGTAGTGATACAAAAGCTGTATGTATACATATAGACCCACACCCACACATGCACAAAAAAACACCAAGAAAGATGTGGACTGCAGCTTATAGTGGATGGATGGGTAGTAGGAAGATTTTCATTTCTGTATGTTTTATGTTTCTCATGCTCGTTTTTCTACTATGACTACATACAACTTGTAAAATGACAAGTTTTTAAACCTTTAAAGACAATGAAACTTTTTCATTTTATGCTTGACGTAATATGCTTTACACATACATTTAATAAAAAATGTACAACTGCTAGACTAAAAATTATCTTAAAGAAATGTAGCTTATTTTAATTCTTACATATTTAGGGTAAGATGGAAGAGTGCAATACACTCAGCCTGTAAACTTGATTTCTAATTTTGATTCTGTCTTTAGGAAATCATTTAACCTTTCTCTTGAATTCCTCATGCATTACAGAAGTGGTTCTCAACATTCCTAATGCCGCGGCCCTTTAATACAGTTCCTGTGGGTTGCAACCCACACGTTGAGAACCTCTGCATTAGAGGATTTAATTACAAAAATCAAATTAAATAATAAATGTGCAGCCATTTTAAAAAGACATCAAATGTTATCTTTGTTATCCGCTATTATTTTGAGCCCTGGTATTTTTGCTCATTAAAACATCCATTTAAGAATACATGGATGGCTCAGCGCCTGTGGCTCAACGGGCTAAGGCGCAAAGGGCCAGCCACGTACACCTGAGCTGGCGGGTTCGAATCCAGCCCGGGTCTGCCAAACAACAATGACGGCTGCAACCAAAAAATGGCCGGACGTTGTAGCGGGCGCCTGTAGTCCCAGCTACTTGGGAGGCGGAGGCAAGAGACTCGCTTGAGCCCAGGAATTGGAGGTTGCTGTGAGCTGTGATGCCACGGCAGACAGCTTGAGGCTCTGTCTCAAAAAAAAAAAAAATAATAATAATAATAATAATAATAATAATGCCTGTGTACCCTCTAAGCTCTCCTGCCAAAAGAAGGGGCTGTGTTTCCAGGGACCTTAGCCCTGAATTAGAAGTGAGGGTGGTGGAAAGCAGTAGGACCCCAGATATATGAGCCTGCCTGAGTAGGAGAGGGGCTTCAGAATACCCACCCATGCTCAAGTGCATCCACAATCTGCAGATTGAGAAATTACTCAGGGCCAATACAGGCTCTCCCAAGGACTCACAGCCTTCTCGGTTTTAAATAAAATCTTACATCTTTTACAAGCTCCTCAGTGTTCAGAGATTTTCAAACTGTTGACACCTTAGATGTCCTTAGGCTTCTCCTTTAACTCCCACCCAGAAAAGAAAGTGAAACTCAGCAAGATAGATCAGATGAGAGTCTGACAATAGGGCTTCCAGTAAACTGGGGCCAGAATCATGCCAGCCAGGGTGTACCACGTGCTTTGCTTTCTCTGTTCAGGGCACTAGACTGAGCATCCTAAAAGGAATCATCTAATCCTCAGGACAACCTTGGAAGATGCATACTGTCTCTGACAATAGTTTATAGGTGAAAAAAGTGAAGGTGCAAAGGGACAGCTTGTAGTCTTTGTTGTGCTATTTTGTTCTTCAGTGAGGGATGATAAACACATGGTCTGCTAGCTTGAGGCCACTTCTAAGCTCCATATGCAGAGTTGGCACAAGTGACAAGCTGGCAGAAAGGAATCTGAAAGCTTCTCTGCAACCATCTGCAACCAACATGAGACCCCAATGTCCACCTTCCAGGTCTTCCTAGGAGGTGCCCTCATGGATCTCAGTGTAGCCAGGATGCTACTTACTCCAGATTCATGGAGGTGGCCTGCAGAACTCTGGAAGAAGGGGGAGTCCTGGCTCCATCAGTAACCTGCAGTGTGAACTTTGGCAAGTTACCCACCCTCTCTGAACCCATCTGAAAAAAAGAGAATACTAATCCCTTGACCTCAAGGAAGAAAGGAGAAAATGAGACATTTTTTTTTTTTTTTTTTTTTGTAGAGACAGAGTCTCACTTTATCGCCCTGGGTAGAGGGCCGTGGCGTCACACTGCTCACAGCAACCTCCAGCTCTTGGGCTTAAGCGATTCTCTTGCCTCAGCCTCCCTAGTTGCTGGGACTACAGGCGCCCGCCACAGCGCCCGGCTATTTTTTTGTTTTGCAGTTCGGCCGAGGCCGGGCTTGAACCCGCCACCTTCG
>CAUYON010152336.1:0-57800 GCA_963573935.1 Arctocebus calabarensis | reverse complement strand
TTCCTATGCTATAATTGGGTTTTAGCCTTCATATGAAAGCTATAAATTAGCTTCATATTAGGGCTGAGTACATTGGATACTTTTTCTTCCATTCTTGAGATACTTTGCTAAGAAGAACATGTTCCAGCTCCATCCATGTACAATTCTTTTTAATAGCAATTTTATTGAGATGTAATTTACTTATTGTAAAGCTCACCCTTTATTATTATTATGTTGATTTTTTTTTTTTTTTTTTTTTGGAGATCGTTTTTCTCTGTTGCCCTGGGCTGAGTGCCGTGGCATCATAGCTCACTGCAACCTTTAAACTCTTGGGCTCAGGCAATCCTCTTGCTTCAGTTTTTCTATTTTTAGTAGAAATGAGGACTCATTCTTGTTCAGGTTGGGCTCAGACTCCTAACCTCACATGATCCACCTGCCTCAGCCTCCCAGTAAAGTTCACCCTCTCAAAGAGGCATTGACAGAATTGTGCAGCCATTGTTACCATCTGTAGATTCTATAGATTTTCTTTCTTTCTTCATAGTGACCTTTGATACACAAAAATTTTAAATTTTGATGCAGTTAAATTTATCTGCTTTTTCTTTTGTTGCTTGTGCTTTTCTAAGAAAGAATTATCTAATACAAGGTTATAAAGATTTATTATTGTGTTACATTTTGAGTTAACTTTTGTGTATGGTGTAAGGTAGGGGTCCAGTTTTATTTATTTGCTTCAATATATTCAGTTGTCTCAGCACCCTTTGTTGAAAAGACTGTCCTTCCTCTGTTGAATTGCTTTTATGTGCTTTTGTCAAAGATTGTCTTGTCACCCTTGTTGAAAAAATCAGTTGACTGTAAGTATAAGGTTTTACTGATGGATTCTCAATTCTAGTCCGTTAATGTTCACCTGTATATTTATCTTCATGCCAGTGCCATATTTTCTTGATTACTATAGATTTGTAGTTCAAGAAATGTTAATTCTTTCACACTTTGTTTTTCTTTTTTAATACTATTTTGTTTATTCTGGGTTCTTTGCCTTTTTGCTTGAATTTCAGGATCAGATTGCCGATTTTTTGCAAAGAAGCTGCAATTTTGATGCTGATTTTGTTGACTCTGTAGACCAATTTGGGAACTATTGCCGTCTGAACAATATTAAGTCCCAGTCCATGAATGTAGGATGTCTTTCTGTTTATTTAGTTCTTCTTTTAATTTTCTTTTAGTGATGTTTTATAGTTTTCAGTGTATAAGTCTCATTCTTCCTAAGTATTTTGTTCTTTTTGATGTTATTATAAACAGAATTATTTTCTTAATTTTATTTTAGGATTGTCCATTTTTAGCATACATTACTATTGTATTCTGCAACCTTGCTGAACTCATCCATCAGTTGAAGTAGTTATTTTGGTGTGAATTTTATAGGATTTTCTATATATGGGATTAGGTCATCAGTCAACAAAAATAGTTGTTTTATCCTTTATAATCCGAATGCCTTTCTTTTCTTATTTTGCCTAATTCCCTTGACTAGACTCTTCAGTACAGGCTGGGTAGAAGCTTTGAGAACAGACACCCTGAGCTTAGAGGAAAGCATCCAGTCTTTCACTGTTAAGCGTGATACTAGCTGTAGGCCTTTTTATAGCCGTCTTTCATCAGGTTGAGGAAGTTCCCTTTTATTTCTAGTTTGAGGAGTACTTTTTTTTTTTTAAATCATGAAAGGATGTGGAATTCCCGCATAACATGGTGTTTTATTTCCAGGAGTGACTGTCCCGAGAGGGTGAGCCGGGAGGAAGCTGTGCTCTCCCATCACCTAGACTTGGACATGGCGTGTTGTCTCTACTGCTATATTGTGTTCATTGAGGCGGGCACACATGTGGTCCCACCCTGGTTCAGAGACAGGGAATAATGCTGCCTTTCCATGGAGAGTGGCAGGGTTCTGGAAAGCATGTAGGATCAGAAATATTACTATGGCCTTTTGGGGAAATAGCCTAAAACAGGGAGCATTATGCCTGTCAAGAAGGTCAATCCCAGAAACCACCTGGATGCAGAAAGCTGGAGAGGAACGTTAGGGGTAGGCCTTGCAGGGCCTGTAGACCACTCAAAAGGGATGTGGGTTATCTTAAGAACAAAGGGAAGCCATGAAAGTGTTTTAGGCTTAACCTCAGATTTATGCTTTACAAAAGATCCCAAGGAGAGCAAATGTGTGTGAGGTAGAAAGAGCAGTTTGGAAACTGGCAAAGAAATCTAAGCCAGAGAGGTTCTCAACCTGTGGGTCATGACCCATAGGAACTGTATTGAAGGGCCACGCCGTTAAGAAGGTTGAGAACCACTGATCTAAGCATAAACCATGGCAGCCTGGGCTCAGAGATAGCTGTGGAGATGGACGGAAATAGAGGGATTTGAGAGAAATTTAGGAGGTCTGATTACCAGGTGTTGGGGGTGGGGTGGGAGAATAATGGGTTAAGAACCATTCCCTGGGCTGGGAGCAAGGGCATGGTGGCTCCTACCTGTAATCCTAGCACTCTGGGAGGCTGAGCAGCTGGATTGGTCGAGCTCAGGCGTTCAAGACCAGCCTGAGCAAGAGTGAGACCTTGTCTTCACTAAAAATAAAAAAACTAGGCAGGTGCGGTGCTGGGCACCTGTAGTCTGAGTTACTTGGGGAGCTTAGGCAAGAGGATCACTTAAGTCCAAGAGTTTGAGGTTGCCATGGCAGTGCACCCAGGGTGACAGAGTGCGACTCGGTCTCAAAGGAAAAGAATGATTCCTTGGTTTCTGGCTGTGCTACCAAATGAATGTGGTGCCACGCTATGGGCCGGAGAACGAGAGGAGTGGACCAGGACTGAGGGGGAAGGATCGTGAATTTGGTTTGGGGCACACATTTAATTAGAAAAGATGTCGAGTAGGCAGTTGGATTTGTGTGTCTAAAGCCCAGAGGAAAGGTCTAAGCTGGAGGTCAAAATTGCTAGGAGGTAATTGAGAGGTTGAGTGTGGATGAGGTCATCCGGGGAGGTGGATTGGAATGAAGAGAGAAGAGGTTTGAGAAGCTCAGATATTTGATGACCAGGAAGGAGAGTGTGTACCAGGCACACCAGGGACAGCCAGACCCACGGGAGGAGAACAGGGAGGATGCTATTTGGGAGGGTAGGGGGAGAAATCTGCATTTTAAGAGGGGAGAGTGGGCAGGTCAGATGATCCTGAGAAGCAAGATAAGGACTGAAACGTGTGATTGGATTTAATGATACAGAGTTCAATGGTGAACTTAACTATAGCTGTTTAGGGGGAGTAAAGACTCTGGAATCCAGATTGGGGTGGTGTCAGGATTGAGTCCCGTGGTACAGAGGCAGAGATGGCAAATATGGGTACCTCTTTGAAGAAATTTATCCTCTCAGTGAGAAAAAAGGTGAGAGTAGGATGGCTACTGATAAACGTAGGTTACTGTTTTACCATGAGAAACGGAGTTCATTTTTGAAGAAAGAGATGAGGCCACCTTCTGAGAGAGTGGAGATGCCAGAATGATAAGTTGAGAATATTTGAATTATTTTGGTAAAAGATGTGATTATGAGAAAGAAAAGTGGGATCCATAATGGTAATGTTAAGAGCCACCATGGGTTAAGCATTTATGCTGTGTTAAATTATAAATTCTTAGAGTAGTCACTAATTAGTTTATTTGCTTTTTATCTTAATTCCCTTTTTGTCAGAAGAACGATGAAAATGGAAACTGTTCTGGAGAAGGAATTGAATTCCCTACAACAAACTTATATGAACTGGAAAGCCGTGTTTTAACTGACCATTGGTCCATCCCTTACAAGCGGGAAGAATCACTGGGCAAATGCCTCTTGGCCTCCACCTGCCTGGCAAGACTTGGTAAGTCTTCAAACACAACACGCGAGGGGATTTTGTTGAGAGGAGGCCTGAGTTTAATCTTAGCTCTTACTATTGCTGTGTGAGATTATTTATTCTCTTAGTCTTTGTGTATCCCCTGTGGAATAAAAACTTTGAATTAAGTGAACTATTTTTTTCTAGCTACAAGAAAGTGTTAAGTTTATTTAAAATACAGTTGTAAGCTTTATGGAAATTGAAATTAACTTTCCACAGAAGCTTGGAGCACTTTAAATTAGGGCTTTATTCAGCAGCTTTTTTATGTCAAAGAAAAGAAAATAGTATTTACTTAACAAACTTTTTTTTTTTTGAGACAGAGTCTCACTATGTTGCCCTCAATAGAGTACCGTGGCATCACAGCTCACAGCAGCCTCAAACTCTTGGGCTTAAGGGATTCTTTTGCCTCAGCCTCCCAAGAAGCTGGGACTACAGGCCCCCGCCACAACCTCCGTCTGTTTTTTTTTTTGTTTCAGTTATTAGTTTGGCTAATAACTGTTTGACTGACCCGGGTCAGGTTTAAACCCGCCACCTTCGGTGCATGTGGCCTGCGCCATAACCACTGTGCTACAGGCGCCGAGCCTACTTAACAAACTTTTTGTGCTTATTAGGCAGCTGGCACTATCTTTAATGCTTTACAAATATTAAGCTAATAGAGTGATAAAATATCACTAGGTTGGAAGAATGGATGTGAATATTAGGAAACATCTATACTATAAATCTAGAAAAGAGAAAATTTATTTTTCATATTGAACTCAAGTATAAAATAAAATGAATAAGGCCACTGCGTGTGGAGTTTTTTTCCTTATTAAGAGTATACATGGTATATACTACCATGATTAAATATGAGACACATCAAAAGGAAATGTTTGAGGAGGATTAAATTTAATCCTACAGGCTTTCACGATCCATTTACGACTGGCTTCTCAACAGAGCATTGACTGAACACCTGTAAGGAAGGGTCTGCATAGTCTGCTAGACAATAGATCTGAAAAAAAGAAAATGCAGCAGTGTTCCCAGTGATGGCAGGATCCATTATTGAGTTTAAGGAGGAAATGCATTTCTTTAAAAGGTGATTTTAGGTGGCGCCTGTGGCTCAGTGAGTAGGGTGCTGGCCCCATATACCGGAGGTGGTGGGTTCAAACCCAGCTCTGGCCAGAAACTGCAAAAAAAACCAAAACAAAAAAGGATGATGTTATAGTAGAGTCATTTATTCATTCACTTAGCATGTTTGTTTGTTTGTTTTCTGAGACAGAGTCACACTTTGTTGCCCTGGTAGAGTCCGATGGTGTCATAGCTCACAGCAACCTGACACTCCTGGGCAGAAGCAATCCTTCTTCCTCAGCCTTCCGAGTGGCTGGGACTATGAACGCCTCCCACAGCACTGGGCTAGTTTTAGAGATAGGGTCTCACTCTTGCTCAGGCTGGTCTTGAACTCCTGAGCTTAAGCAATCCACCTGCCTTGTCCTCTCAGAGAGCTAGGATTATAGGTGTGAGCCAGTTCGCTGGCCACTGAGCAAGTATTTATCACATACTGTGTGAATTGTGCCAGACACAGTTCTGTGTATTTTATTACACAGAATTCATCAGTTTATTTTAGGGAAGAAGAGTGATACCGGCATTTATTGAAATATTTGTGGTTTTATAGAGTTGTTCAGGAAACCAGTAATGGCTAAGAAGCTGCTGTTGTTATTTTATTAGCTATTTAATCAGATTATTGAAGTTACTCTGACATGCAGATATAAGTTCAGCCATTTCAGCTCTAATTAGTATTTATTTAGTCTAATACTGTGGTTCTCAGCTTATTCCTTCATCATTACTTTTCCTTCATTTTACTTTTAATAATACCTAAGAATTGAGGTTTTTATAAGAGATAGTTCCATATGTATGAATTTAGAATGGTATACATGATTTCTACAAACTACCTAAGATCTAAATAAAGTATATTCTTACATTTATTTTACTAAGGTCTTTCTGAGTCTGATGAGAATTGTAAAAGGTTTATGGATAGGTGTATGCCTGAAGCATTTAAAAAGGTAAGAAATACGTGCTTATTTGATTTTGGCGGGGAGGGGGATGTGAAATAGACAAGCTTTTCGTTTTCGTTTTCGTTTTTTACGTGTTAGATCAGTTTATAAATCTCGTTCAGCTGAGGAATCCTCTAACACGAAAAAAAAATAGTTCTGAATTTGGAGCTTATGAATGATTTACCCTGTGTTTGCATGCATCTTTGGTCAAATATAACTTTTACCTCTTACTATTGAATTGCTAAATAGGTCAAGGCTTAATTATACTAGGAAGTTGTACATACTAGTAAAGTAAAAATTGTGGCACTGAGAAAGGTAGTATAGTATTTATTTATAAAAATACGAGCAACTTTATTCTTACCATTCTACTGGGACAGAAGCAGGCATTTTAAACGACTGGAAGTTTGGTATTACATTAGGTATTTCTTTCTGGCAAAACGGCATGCACATGGCAACATCTCTATCAGAACTAGAATGATACACTCCCATTCTGGTCACATCTCTTAGGAAGCAATTTTTCTTAACAATGGGAATAAGAGATCACAGAAATTGTGCTTCTGAAAGCAGACTGACTCAGCATGATTCCCTTTTCAGCACTTGAGTCTTGAATCCTCACAAGACCAGGACTGTGTTTGTCATAGACATGTATGCTCCCTCCCTGCATGTAACCAAGTGCCTCGCTCATAGAAAAAGCACAATAAATATGGAATGAGTAAGTGAGTCTCCTGCTGTCTTAAGTTCTGGATTTTTGACACCCCTTTTTGTCCTAATATGCAAGTAAATCATTAGAACTAAAAATGAGCAAAGACTGTATTTATCTTAAAACCCAGTGAAAACAAACCTGTTTATTTGCAGACAGCTGCATTTTGGTAGACAAACTCTCCCTTGACTCAAGACTTAAAAACTATCAAAATGAATTTTAGAAACAAAAATAGCTTCATCTTTGAAAAAGGAAAGAAAACTTTTAAAATTGTCCTTTGGACAGAGATTATATGAAATCAAGATTTATTCTTCATTTTAGATTAATCCATCTACCAGTTCTTTTAAGAATTGTAGTAGCTTTTTAGAAATAGCAGATTTTTTATAATGTAACATACTATGACATATAGTATTTGCCCACATTTACAGAGAAGGAAAATACAAGTTTATTCAGAGTCATGGAAAAGGATTTATTAGTCTAAGGAAAGGACCTTCAGGGTGAGGATCTCCAGACCCAGAAAGCCCAGTATCCAGCAAGTTGCCCAGCAAGTTGGGTAGTTGGAGTATAATACTCTAACTGTGCAGAGATGCTACAGAGAACTGTATTGGTAACAGTGTAATAGAAAGCCACCTGTTGGTAGGTTGTTTTTCTATAAAACTGCAAGTTGAAAGGTACCCGGTGTTGTTATTCAGTTTTTTTAATGTAAAAATGTTAACTTCTCTTACAGTTTAGAGCTATGAAAAGATTCTCTTCCCCATCAGCTAGGCTTACTTTCTTGTATTAAATCAGAAGCGCCACAGAATTCAGTGTGCCTGCCTCCAGGCCCGGCTGCCAGAACTCAGTAGGATTTGATATAATTGGTGCTACTTTTCTCACTGTGTGTCCTGGGATAGGACTGGCCCCTCTCCCTTCCCCAGGCTCTTCTCACAAACTGCCTTCTAACATTTTTTAGCAATAACGGTGTAAATAACAAGCGATTGCATGAATGAGGTGCACAGAAGGAGCTTTGTCGTCATTTCTGTGTTCGTCACCTTTCACCTTCAGCCTTGCGTTCTTTATTAGTATATTGGGGCAGGGACGGTGGTTTAGGTTTGTCCGTAGGTCACAGTTCTGTTTACGTCACGTGTGCGTCATCTCAAGGGGAAGCCTATCTTTCCCTATCTAGAATAGGGACATTCCCTATTCTATTTCCTAGTCCCTAGAATTCTACAAGGTAGACAGAATTATATCTTCAAAGTGAAAATTGAACAAATGAGAAGGAAACCAGAGGGAGTGGCGCTTAATCCACATATATTTTTATTTTGCAACCACATGAAGCTTCTTAAATGTTAATCTTTGCTTGGTTTTCCTTTGTTTTCTAATTTTTATGTATAAGAGGAATACATAGTCAGGCAAAATATTGTTGCAAAAAATGGTAACAAACCGTTTTCTGTAAAATCAATTTTAGGATTTTTTGCTTATTTGAGTAAATAGTGCCGCTAATTGCTGCTTAGGAAACCTGGAACTGAGGCTTTTCTCAGTAGCCCCTGCAGGCTTGGCTCTTTTCAGGCTGATGTTTTTAAGGGTTTCTCAGTGTGGTTGAGGACATTTTTATTGCACAGTATTTTCCTTTTGAGGAGAAATCTTACAAAAACATGAAACCACTGTGCACATTTAAGTGAAATTTTTGATTTCTCGTTGCCTGTTCTGGTAGTTCCTAACTGAGACTTCCTCAAGAGCTATAAGACTAAGGATTGGAGGAATCCGTATTCTCCACTTTTTGATGAATCTAAGAAGCTATCTAATTGTAAGATGAACCACTACTTTATATTTGGTGTTTATATTTAAGAAAAACAGCTGCTGTGTAAACAGTGTTACGATGTCTTTTCACTTAGACTATTTCAGATTTGCTTAACCATTTAACAAATTAAGTACATACTAAAAAGGAAAGTATAAGCAAAATAAATTGGTAAGATGTTTTAAAAATTTTTTTCACATTCAGAGTCCTGTCATCTGATCAACAGATGGAAAGATATCATTCTATTTCTGAGATGTTAAAAAAATGTGAGAAGAGTATGTATATTAGAATTCATGAAATACAGCATCCATTTCTCAGGTTCCTGAAATACTAGTTACTAAGGACAGGCAACCATCAAGATGTATTTAGAATGCCTTAACATTTATAAAATGTTTTCACGATTGTTGTATCTTTTGATCCTCATAACACCTGTGTGAACTGGGTAGGATTTATACCTCGTTAGAGGTGAGCGAGCTGAGCCTCTGAGAACTCAGGGGAATTTGTCCAAGGTGACACAGTTAGAGAACAGCAGTACCTGGACTTGATCTTAGGTTTTTATGGTCTTACATTTGACCTCCCCTAGCAATAATGGAAGGTAGAGGCACAAATACTAATTTTCTTTTAAACAAGCTGCTTTAGTGCAAGAGATTTAAATTTTAAAAGCAAAACTTTGAAATAAATGAATGAGTAGGTGGACTGTAGCATTGGGTCTTTTAAAAGCAAGTCATCTGCCAAAAAAAAAAAAAAGATATTTTGGTCATAATCTCATGTCTTATTAAACTGTAGATTAATTTTCTTTTTCAAGTTAGACTCTAGACTGCCCTTTATGTTTTTGTAGCTCCTGACATCAAGTGCTGTTCACAAGTGGGGTACTGAAATTCATGAAGGAATCTACAACATGTTGATGCTATTAATAGAACTGGTGGCAGAGAGAATAAAACAAGACCCAATCCCCATTGGTCTCCTGGGCGTGCTTACAATGGTATAAGTATCTCTCAAATGAAGTGCTCTTTGTGTTTTGATTTTGTTTAAAATAAATACTTGTCATTCTCTGACTTGTAGTTAATAATGAGTGAGTGATTTTATCATTAAAGATATTAACTTAGCTGTTAGGGTCCTTGGGTTTTATTTTCAAAAAGCAGAGCAACTACCTTGTGTTTTAGTTTGAAAGAAATATCTTTTTTTTTTTTTCTTTGAGACAAAGCCTCAAGCTGTCACCCTGATATCACAGCACACAGCAACCTCCAATTCCTGGGCTCAAGCGAGTCTCTTACCTCCACCTCCACAACCCCCGGCCATTTTTTGGTTGCAGCCACCATTGTTGTTTGGCAGGTGCAGGCTGGATTCGAACCCGCCAGCTCAGGTGTATGTGGCTGGCGCCTTAGCCCGCTGAGCCACAGGCACCGAGCCGAAAGAAGTATCTTTCTAATGTTCATATATATTTCAGCTTGTAAAATGATTAAATGCCTTTCTCTTACCTCTCCCCAAGTTTTTGTATCTTAAATACTTTGACATGGGGCGTGTTCACATGGTCAGATTTCTGGCCTTTCCCCTGACAGCTGCAGGAAGGAGGGAGCCTCCGTTTTCTGCTCCCCCCTCCGTCTCCTCTGTCTGTGTGGCCCAGCTCTACCTGGGGCAGCCCGGGCACGTCCGCGGCATTGGGGTCACTTAGCCTTGAGTCCGGCCTGCCGTCCTGCTTCCCTCACAGCCACCACTGGACAGGACAGGCGAGCACCACACTAACCTTCAGTCCTCTGCACTACCTGGGGCGTAGGCTTGTTGGCGTTCTTGAAAGATTCCATTGAATGAAGAAGTCCAAGGCTATATTTTTATCTTCTTTTCTGATGCTAATATGTGTTGCTATAGAAATAGGTAATAATGTTTCTCTGTTCTCTTTGAATCCAGGCTTTCAATCCTGATAATGAATACCATTTTAAAAACAGAATGAAAGTGTCTCAGAGGAATTGGGCAGAAGTGTTTGGAGAGGGAAATATGTTTGCTATTTCACCTGTATCTACTTTCCAAAAGGTAAATATAGTATAACATTGTTTCATCTTTTTATCCAGATAATCATATATTGAAAAAGATTTTCTGTGCTATAAAAATGACAATTTACTTGGAAGGAGTAAAACAATGTGTGAAAAATGATAAATGTCCCATATGGCTCATGAAATTGCCTAAAGATTTTTTTCAGATAATGTAGTTTTTCTCCATGGCTGTTAACTAATATCATGAAGAATTTTATTGATTTGAAATGATACCTAGTGAAATGAGAAATGACTTCAGTGCCTTATATATTGGATTATCAGAACCACAGTTTGTTTGGAGTCCCTTTTTTAAAAAAAAAAAAAAAAAACAGAGTCTCACTATATTGCCCTGGGCAGAGTGCCCTGGCATCCCAGCTCACGGCAACCTCCAAGTCTTGGGCTTCAGCAGTTGTCTTGCCTCAGCCTCCCAAGTAGCTGGGACTATAGGTGCACACCGCAATACCGGTTTTAGTTGTCATTGTTGTTTGGCAGGCCCAGTCTGGGTTCAAAACCACCAGCTCCGATGTATATGGCTGGCATCCTTAGCTGCTGAGCTACAGGGGCCGAACCTGGTGTCCCAATTTTTTAGAGATATTTGAGAGACTAGAGCAGTGGCTCTCAGCCTTCCTAATTATACGGGCCCTTTAATATAGTTCCTGTGGGTCGCGACCCACAGGTTGAGAACCGTTGGGCTAGAGCATTTGAAATGATAATTTAAAATGACTAATTATGGCTTAGCACTCATAGTATAGTGGTTACTGGTTATGGCACCAGCCATATACACTGAGGCTGGTGGGTTTGAACCTTGCCTGGACTAGCTAAACAACAATGACAACTGGGTGGCGCCTGTGACTCAAGGAGTAGGGCACCGGCTCCATATACTGGGGGTGGTGGGTTCAAGCCCAACCCCAGCCAAAACTGCAAATAAAAACCAATGACAACTACAACAAAAAAATAGCTGGGTGTTGTGGCAGGCACCTGTAGTCACAGCTACTTGGGAGGCTGAGGTGAGAGAATCACTTAAGCCCAAGAGTTTGATGTTGTTGTGAGCTGTGACACCACGGTACTTTACTGAGGGCAACAAAGTGAGACTCTATCTCAAAAAATAAAATAAAATAAAATGACTAATTGTACTGGCCAAGCGTGGTGGCTCATGCCCGTAATCCTAGCACTCTGGGAGGCCTCATCAGGTGGATTGCTTGAGTTCAAGACCAGCCTGAGCCAGAGCAAGACCCCATCTCTAAAAATAGCAGGGCATTGTGGCAGGCGCCCACAGTCCCAGCGACTTGGGAGGCTGAGACCAGAGAATCGCTTGAGCCCAAGAGTTGGAGGTTGCTCTGAGCTGGGATGCTACGGCGCTGTACCAGGGGCAAGAAAGTGAGACTCTGTCTCAAAAAATAAATAAATAAAATAAAAATGTATATGCATTTTGCTTTGAGAAAAAAATAAAATGACTAATTGTATCTAGAAAAAATCTAGTAATTAGTCTCATATATATAATTTTCTTCTGGACACTGTAAGCATTAAAATTTTTGCCTGTTGTGACCCAGAACCAATATCTTTATTTTATATTCCAGCTTCTACAGTGTGTTGAAAACATTTTGTCCACAAGGAGTACATAATCTAAACAATCCGTTAGTTCAAAGACTGGTTTTTGAGAAACTGTTGAAAGAAATCAAATTTAGTAGAAACTTGTTCATTGTTTCTGTAGAAGCAGAGATTTGGGTCAGTAGTCATTTATTACTCTGTGTCTGGCATTATTCTAGGTTTTAGAGATACACATAAACAGTCCTTATCTTTAATACAAAGAGTAGTAAGCTGTGATCCCTAGCTTATAGTATTGTAGAAGAAATATATAAACAAAAAAAGATTACAGCACGATAAACAGAAGGTGCAGTTGTAATATGTACTCTGCACAGAATCCGTAGTGCCACCTTGATGGGTCAGGCAATACTCCCACAAGGAGATAAGAGTGGACTGGAAATGCCAGTGAACATGAACTTTGAAATTTGATCCCCACAACAGCATTTCTACTTGGGCACTATTTTTACTCCCATTTCATAGCTGAGAAACTGAGACAGATGGAGGTTAAGTACTTGCCAAGTCCACATCCCTAGTTATAGGAAGAAGCCGTCCAGTCCAGCTGTGGAGTCTGCATTCTTTAACCATGTGCAGTACTACTTTCCCAAATTAAATTGTTCCTTTCAGTTTTCTGAGAGGATTAAATGACGAATGTACATGAAAACACCAAATATGTGCGTCTGTATGCTGATTCCCTACAGTAAACACTGAGCAGATGGTCACTCTCCCCCTTCAGTTTATATGTGCAGCGACCAAGCCCCAGAAGGTGTCTTTGCCTTTGCTCTCATTACTACGGAGGGATTCTCTCTCTCACAAAGCTCCAGGTCCCCTTTCCTCTCGCCTTCTTGAGTGTATTATTCCTTAGGTTGTATATTCTTTCGTTGGTGTCTCTTAGTCTTCCTCCATCTGGATCATTACCCTTGTATACAATGTGCTCTGGTATTCCACATCTTTAAATGTTCTTCCTTTAACATCACACCCTTCTCCAGCTTCAGAACTATCCTCTGGTCCCCTTGACAACCATAGCTTTTGAAAGAGTCTATGTCTTTCCTCCCAGTTATTCTTGTATTGGTTACTCTAATATTTTATTAACTAAACAAAACCTAAATTTCATCTGTATCTATCCTCCTGAGCGACATATACAGACCAACTGTCTCCCTGGCCCTCTCCTCCTCACGGGGGTGCTTCTCTGCGCTGTATTGTGCAGGGTCTTTGTCTTCTCTGTCTTTCAGCTTCATGAAATGGGCAGTGCATCGTGTAAACTGCGCTTTACTAAGGGCTTATTGGTTTGTCTTTGATGGCCTGAACTTAATTTCATTTCCTAGTCCTTGAAGAATACGTATTTTCACTGGGTTTGAAATTCTAGATTGATAACTATTTTCCATCAGAGTAGTAAAGGTGTCATTTCCCTGTCTTCTGTGTGGGGTGTTGCTTGTGAGAACTTGGCCGTTGGTCTGACTGCTGTTTCTTTTTGGATGTCTGTCTTTCCTCCATTGCTGTTATTTTGAGATCTCTTTTTTTCTTTAAGGTACTTGTCAGTTTGACTCTCATGAAATTTACCTAGGTATTCTTTTTAGTTACTTATTTTTTATTTTGTTGATTTATTTATTTTGAGAGAGAGTCTGACTCTGTGCCCTGGGTAGAGTGCTGTGGTGTCATAGCTCACAGATGCCTCAGGCGAGTCTCTTGCCTCAGCCTCCCAAGAAGCTGGGACGACAGGTCCCCACCACAATGCCCTGCTAGTTTCTCTATTTTTAGTAGAGATGAGGTCTCACCCTTGCTTACGTCTTAAAATCCTGGGCCCAAGCAGGCTACCTGGCTCGGCCTCCCAGAGTGCTGGGATTACAGGCGTGAGCCACTGCACCCGGCCCTTTTTATTTATTTTGCTTCAGATTCATTGGACTTCTTCTGAATGTAAGAATTAATATCATGCATCAATTCTGGAAATTTCTCAATCATTGTCTTTCTGAATATTGTCTCTTCCCCTTAATGTCTTTTTCTGGAACTTTGAATACAGGTGGACTGTCTCGATCTATCCTCTGTGTCCCTTAATCCCTTTCCTTGTTTTTTCACATTTTCCGTCTTGTTTCCTTGTGCTGCGTTGTGATAACGTTTTCCAGATCTGGCGTGTAGTTCACTAACATTTTTCTATTTGCATCTAATCTGCTGTTTAACTTACTCATTTGAGTCTTTAATTTTGTTACTGAATTTTTCATTTATATAAATTGTTTGCTTCACTTTTGACTCTGTTCAATCATTTTTTAATTGTTTCATGTTCTATTTTCTCTCCCCAGTTTGTTTAGTGGTAATTTATATTCTGTGTCTGGTAACTACATCTAAGTCTGCTGGCTTTTACTTGTTTTGTGTATATATGAATGTGTATAGAAATATATTTATACTTATTTGTTATTTTTAGAATTTAGGGAAATTTTTTGAAATTTGAAAGTTTTTTCTTTTACAAAGGATTTACTTTTATTTCATCCAGGTGTCTGGAAGCACCAAAATCTGGGACTGGTGTAGGATAACTTCTTAGCTTAAAGCTTTTCAGACCATTAAGTGAACGTAAATTTGCGTGGTAAAGCCATATGAAAGCAATTCTGTGGTTATAGATTCTTGGAGAATTTCTTTCTCTCCTCTATCCAGCACCAAAATCAGTATAGGAAGACTTCCTTATTTTCCCTTTTTGCAGATAGATTTATTTCAGCTCTCTTTACACTGAGGATGTAGCCTCAGTAAGCTCTTTTTGAGTTTCCCTGTCCCGCCTTGGGTTTATTTCCTTATTCTCCTGCAAATGGAAGTTCAAGGTCACCAGGGTTCCGCAGGTGCCCCTGGAGTGAAAGCTGGCTTCAGCGTCTGTCTGCCTCACAGGACTCCTGCTTTCTTTCTGTTTTAAACTTCTCAGTGCTTTGTCACCAACTTAGCTATAGGTTGTAAAAGGTTTTTGAATGTTTTTATCCAGCAATTTTAGTTATTTTCATCTGGAGAGCCGTTCAGGGTAACTAGACTGAAGTTCCCATTAACTAACTCTGCAGAGTATTTCATTCTGCCTTCTTTTTTCCACCATTCCACTCTGGTTAGGACACCGATACCCTCACACTTCCAAGTTGGAAGGAAGCGTCTCCTGACCCCAGTGCCAGCCCTGGTCACAGTCGCTCCCTGTCTGGAACCGTCTCCTCACTGGCTGTCAGGAGCCGACACCATGCCTTGCATTTCTGCCGTGATTGCTGTTGACTGCTTCACCTCTCCCAGCTTTGACCCAGGGCTTCCGTCTCTTAATTCACTACACTTACTCTAAGAAATATCTTCCGTTCTCATGGTTTTCAATGCCATCCATCTTTGTACTAATGGTCTCTGTGGCACAGATACACCGGAAGAGTCCACTATCTCTTCTTGGTCGCCACACAGAGTTCTCAAACTCAGTGTGTCTAACATGAACCTTCGTTTTGCCTCCACTGTCTTCATTCTTCTCCTTTCTCATTCCTTAGATCTTAAACATTTTAAGAACTATGTCTCAGAGAGGTCTTTCATGACCACTGCCCTGGGTACAGAAGGCTCCTTCTGTCTTTCTTTTGAAGGTCTTGTGATTTTCCTTCTGTGGGACTTAACACAATTTGAATTGTGTTGTGTGTGTGCTGACTCACTTGGGTTCTGTGGCCCTGCTAAAGTAGGAGCTCCATGAAAGCAGGCTCCACTTCTGTTCTTAGGTGCTATTCTGTATCCAACCTCTGGAAGAGGATCCAGTCTCTAGCACAGTGAGCCTCAGAAAAGGAAAGAGGGGAAGGGAGGAGAAAGAGCTTAGTTAAGGCCCTTCATTAATGATAAAGCTGAGACTAAAATTTTAATCTCTTGATTCTTGATTTACTACTTTTTAGGTTAATAATTAATTTTAATTTCTAAAGTAGAACTTAGAAAATTTAACTCACTTTATCCTATGCCTTGGAGAGCTTAAACTATTGATCATAGCTACTACCCCCACATGCATAAATGTTCCACATTTTGGCAATGCTATCAGAATACAGACTTATAGACTCCTCAAATATTATAAATACAGTGATATCAAAGATTTACATTAGGAAACATTTGTAAAACGACTTTTTAAAATAGCTTTTACACTCTGACATTTTTTTTTTCTCTAGCTTTTCATTTCAGGTCAAAGAAATGGAAGGGTTGGCAGGGAAGTTTCATATTGCCATCTCAATTTTGTTTTTGTTTTTTTCTCACAGGAACCTCATGGATGGGTTGTGGATTTGGTGAATAAGGTATACAACTTTGATTAATATTGTCATGTCATATAGAATATATTTTCTATTTTCTAAAGAGGTTTCCCAGAGTTTAGGATTTTCAGCAAATGACGGCTATAGATAGTAATCTTTTTTTTTTTTTTTAAGCAGATAGGTTTCACAGTTGCTTCCCTGTCTGTACAGTGCACACAGATGGGGTCTGTGTCTGGACCTGGCACATCTCCTGCTTGTAGATCCTGCCGTAGACCGTGTGAGTGCTGGAGTGATCTTTGTGTATTCCCCAGAGACCAGTGTATGGAGCACAGTGAGAGTAGGATGTTAGCTTCAGTTCCTTGCTTAGATTTTTAAAATTAATTTGTGCCCTTTTTCTTCTCAGTTTGGAGAATTAGGTGGATTTGCCGCAATCCAAGCCAAGCTCCATTCAGAAGACATAGAACTTGGGGTAAGTTTAGCCACTTTATGTTCCCATGGAGCTTCACGTTGTTAGGGTTGGCATAGGACCAGGGGACACAGTTGGGACACATGAAGTTAAATGTTAAATTAAAAATTAATCTTTAGAGGAGCAGATTTCATGGTTCTGATAACCAGAGAAATATTTACTCGTAATCCTAATCAAATTTCCATGTAGAATGTTTGTGTGGTTTTGCTTGTTTTTTTTTTTTTTGAGACAGAGCCTCAAGCTGTGACCCTGGGTAGAGTGCTGTGGCATCACAGCTCACAGCAATTTCAAACTCCGAGGCTCAAGCGAGTCTCCTGCCTCCGCCTCCCAAGTAGCTGGGATATAGGCACCTGCCACAACGCCCGGCTAGGTTTTGGTTGTAGTTGTCGTTGTTTGGGCCGGGCTGGATTCAGACCCACCAGCTCAGGTGTATGTGGCTGGTGCCTTAGCCACTTGAGCCCCAGGCGCGGAGCCTGCTTGTTTGCTTTTAAGAGATGGGGTCTTGTTCTGTTGCTCCGGCTGGAGTGCAGTGGCACAATTGTAGGTCACCGTAACTTCTAACTCTCAGGCTCAAGTGATCCTCCTGTATCAGCCTCCAAGTAACTAGGACAATAGATGAACACCTCTAGGACTGGCTAACTTTTAAACTTTTTGTGTAGGCAGGGTCTCACCATCTTGCCCAGGCTGGTCTTAAACTTGTGGCCTCACGGGATTCTCCCACCTAGGCCTCTGAAAGTGCCAGGATATACATGTGAGCCCTCATGCACAGCTGGGGTTATTTACCTCACTTGTTTTGCCCTTGGTATATTTCTGTTAATTTGTGATGGTTAAATGAAATTATCTTACTAGTTAAAGACATTTGCTGTATGTGGCAAGTATGTATGTTCATAACAATTTTATGATTCAGTGATATGATTATATAAATTAGAATTTATAGTGTCAGGCACAAATAAAAATTAGCAAGGTTGTTTAGTAGGCTTTTTGGTATTAGAGAAACTTGTAAGTACAGAAGGCTGTAACTTGGGAACCTAGAATTATCCTTCTACTCCAGTTTCTTTATCAACTTTATTTTCATGTCAACTTAATTTTCTCAAAACATTTTACCTATGGTGAGGAGAATACCTAATCTTCACTTTTTCACACACTGCTGATCTGCTTGTAGCTGAGAGTACTTTGTTTTTTTCTCTAGTTAATGAATGAGTTGAAGACTATTATGTTCTTAATTTTCAATTGTGTTATTTAGGATCTATTGAGGAGAAGATAAAGCCCAAGCATCAGAGAGAGCCAAAGGCTGAGACTCTTTTTTCTCAGTATGAAACACCGTGTTAACTACTGTACTTTGATCTCTGCAGAACATCGTGTGGCACAGTAATAGTCTAAGAACTGCACATTGTGCTTAAAGCAGGGGTTCTTTCTGTGGGACCATGACTTACAGACTCCCTTGGTCCCTCTGGGTGAAGGAAACAGTGGTGGTCA
Source organism: Arctocebus calabarensis (assembly GCA_963573935.1). Lineage (NCBI taxonomy): Eukaryota > Metazoa > Chordata > Mammalia > Primates > Lorisidae > Arctocebus > Arctocebus calabarensis. The sequence continues at coordinate 39,692 of CAUYON010152336.1, read as the reverse complement.
AGGAGAGAGACCAACCCATTCTTGCCACCCAGTGTTTTTCCTGAAGATGGGATGTCTGCACATGATTGCTGACACTGACCCAGAAGCCTCTTCTTCCTTCCCTGGAAGTTAATTAGGTTGTCGGCCTGTCCTTTTGATCCACATTGAATAGATTGAGTATGATGGAAATGACTTTATTGACGTGAAATATGATATGTAGCAATTTTAAAAGCAAAACAAAAGAAAATATTCCTCTCTAAAGTTTTATTCAGCTTTTCCTGTTTCTCAAGAACTAGTTGTTGAGCGGTATCTGAAATAAACTCTATTTTTAAAAAAATGTTAAACCACTAATTTCCTACAGAGTCACATCATGAAAAAGACAGAAACAGAACAAAACAACAAATTAGACCAGCCTGAAATTTGTACTCTGCTTGGATGGAAATTGGCCTAGGATAGATAGACTCATAGGAATCTGGGCTTACCCCTCACTGTTACCAACTGTTCTGAGGTCAAAGATTCCTTAAAGATTTTCCCCTTGGCTCAGACCATTTTTCAGAACAACTGGTGTTGTTTACTATAGTTGACGTTGCATTGTACTGTTAGGTTGTATTGAGGAGATAGTAAAATCACAGTATCAGAGAAATCTAAAGATTGAGATTCTTTTAGCCAACAAAGTATAATTAAAATTCCTGTTAAGTGCCTGATTTTCTGACTAGTTAAGAAAGTGGCTTTCTCCCAGAATAAATTTAGGCCATGTTTTCAGACTGAGTACAAGTCACATATTTTTGAGTTTGAAAAATATAGGGAAGAAAATATCACTCACAATCCGACCAGTTAAAGATACCTATTCAAAGTAAGAAATAAAAGTTGCCTGTCCTTCCACCCTGTCTGGTCCACGTGCCTACCTCTGAGGTAATGGCACCTTTAAAAACACTGATAGTGCTTATCTGGAAAAATGTCCACGACATAGTGTGAAATGAAAATATACTACTAGGTATAGGTTTATTACAATTTAGTTTTATTTATTTAGTTAGTTAGTTTTGAGACAAGGTCTCAAGCAGTCATCCTGGTTAGAGTGCTCACAGCAACCTCAAACTCTTGCCTCAGCCTCCCAAGTAGCTGGGACTACAGGCACCTGCCACAACACCCGGCTATTTTTTTGTTGCAGTTGTCATTGTTGTTTCAGCTGGCCCAGGCCCGGTTCAAACCCTGCTCACTGAGCTACAGGCACCACCCAATGTAGTTTTAAGGAAAGAAAGAGAAAGAACACATACAGATTTATATAAATTAGGAAAAAGTGAGAAAGGCTAGATATTAAATTGGTAACCATTACCTAGGTCTCGTATTGGGTGCATAGATATTTATAATTATTATAAATATAAATAATATCCTGAATTGACCTCTTTACTGTTAGTTATATAGTGACCCTCTTTGCCTTTTTTTACAGTCTTTGATTGTAATCTGTTTTATCTGATATAAGTATAGCTACTCCTATTATTTTTTTTGTCTCTGTTTGCACGGAATATCTTTTTCCATCCTCTTGTTTTTAGTCTATGTGTCTTTATGGGTGAACTGAGTTTTTTGAAGATCTCTTGTTTCTGTATCAGCTACCCTCTGCCCTTTTTTTGAGACAGTTTCACTATGTCTCCCTTGGTAGAGTGCCGGGGCATCACAGCTCACAGCAACCTCTAACTCTTGGGTTTAAGTGATTCTCTTGCCTCAGCCTCCCAAGTAGCTGGGAATACAGGTGCCTGCCACAATGTTTGGCTATTTTGTTGTTCTTGTAGTTGTCTATGTTGTTTAGCTGGCCTGGGGCTGGGTTCAAAACCTCCAGCCTGGGTGTATGTGGCCAGCACCCTACCCACTGAGCTGTGGGTGCCACCCATACCCTCTGCCTTTTAATTGGAAAATTGAGAACATTTATGTTGAGTGTTGTTATTGAAATGTAAAGACTTACCGCTGGAATCTTGTTTATTTTCTGATTGTTTTGAGACTTCTCTCTTTCTTTCTTCCTTTCTTTCTGTCTTTGTGGTTAAGTGATTATGTCTAGTACTATGTTTTAATTTGTTACTTTTTATTTTTAGTGAATATCATAGGTTTTTGGCTGCCATATATGTAATGTTTACAGAAAACTTCTTACAGATAGAACTTACTTTAAAGAGATGTCAACTTATCTTAGATCACAAAAAGACAACAATAAAGACAAAAGAAACACAAAAAACTTACATGTTAACTCCATCCCCCCATGTTTTGACTTTAAGTTGTCTCAGATTACATACTTTTCTATTACCATTTCTTATCAGATTGCTGTGACTACTATTGGTTTTGGTAGATGTGTCTTTTAGGCTTCACATTAGAATAGATTACATACCCTAATACAGTAATAGAGCATTTGTTGATGAACTTAATTTTACCAGTGGGTTTTATACCTTGAAAAGTTTTCTTTTACATGTTGTGTCATTTTTCTTTTAAATTGAAGAATCCTCTTTAGCATTTCTTGCATGTGGGGTCTGGTGGTAGTGATGAATTCTCTGAGCTTTTTTGTCTTGAAAGCATTTTCTTTCTCCTTCATGTTTGCACAGCAGTTTTGCTGGATACAGTATTCTTGGGCAGCAGTTTTCCTTTTCTTTGAGCACTTGGAAAGTATCTGTTTGCTCCTTCCTGGCCTATGCGGTTTCTGTTGAGTAGTCTGTTGCCCAACAAATTGGAGCTCCTTTAGGTATTTGCTTTTTATCTTTCACTGCTTTTACAATCTTCTGCTTGCCCTTGACCTTTGAGAGTTTGATTATTATAGCCTTTGGGTTAGTACTATTTGGGTTGAATCTGTCTGGGGGTGTTAAGCACTTCCTGTATCTGGATATTTATATCTTCCTCAGGGTTGGAAAGTTTTCCATGATTAGTCCTTTGAATAAGCTTTTTACCCCTTGCTCTTGTTCACGTCCTTTCTGAGCACCAGTAATTCTTAGATTTGATCTTTCGAATTAATCTCTGTACATTGTAAGCAGTCTTTGTCTCGTTTTGTTCCTTTTTCTCCGTTGATTGTATTTCCATATGGCCAGTCTTTGAGCTCACTGCTTGATTCATTCTTTTGAATTCTTTGCTTTAGCAAATGTATTTCCCAGCTTCAACTTTTATGTTTGTTTTTTATTTTTTTTTTTGGTAGAGACAGAGTCTTACTTTATCGCCCTCGGTAGAGTGCCGTGGCGTCACACAGCTCACAGCAACCTCCAACTCCTGGGCTTAGGCGATTCTCTTGCCTCAGCCTCCCTAGTAGCTGGGGCTACAGGCGCCCGCCACAACGCCTGGCTGTTTTTCTGTTTTGCCAGGTTTTAACCTGCCACCTTCTGTATATGGGACTGGCGCCCTACTCGATGAGCCACAGGTGCCGCCCTTACGTTTGATTTTTTTAAAATGTTTTCAATGTTTGTTACCTTTCTCTGATAAATTTATGAATTGCTTTTCTGTGTCATCTTAATGATCACTTGAATTCTTGGTCAGCGAGATCACATTTAGCCATCTTGTTAGAGTCAGTCACTGGATTTTTGCTTTGTCCTTTGGGAGAGGCCAGGGTTCCCTATCTGCTGTTGTTTCTTGTAGGTGACCATCTGTGTCTTTCCACTGAAGGATTAGTTATGTATTCCCATTTTCTCTGTCTGACCTGTTTTGGTTTTTACTGAATATATTTGCTAGGCAAGTCTTCCCTGCTAGGATGCTGCTGCTTTTCCAGTTCTAGGTGGTGCCTTGAGCTTAGGTTTGCCTCATCTCCAGTAAGGGGTCAGAGTGCCGCCTTTCCCAAGCGGGCGAGGTCCACAAGGGTCATCCTGGCAGTTCGGGAAGTACCTGACGAGGTGCTCCTGTCCAGGGAGCTTGCTGTATGTATGTCCTGCAGCCCGGACTGAAGACAGTAGTCCCACCTACCCTCCTTCGTCTCTGCCTGTCCTAGGGGCCATTTCTCACTTTGGACCTTCAGATTATTTGCCAGGGAATCCAAGCAGTGGGGAAGCAGGCTGACCACTCTAATTTCACTTTTTCCAGTGTAAAAATAGAGCTTTAGGGCAATTTTCCACACCCTTGGTGGCAGCAGAATTCATGGAAGGAGTCTTGTGGATGTGCAAGTTCCATTTTCTTACCATCTACTCTAAGCTTTCCCGTGTTTCTGTGGCCTGGAAACTTCTCACCCTCAGATGTGAGCTCTGGGTTGTTGCTGGTGTGGATTTGGGTGCTGCATGTTTGTGACTGGTTTTCCCGTGGGGAGAGTGATGCCAGCTTGGTTCTACGCTACTGTTTTTGAGCCAGAAGTTATGGAACAGTGTTTCATTTTTATTTATTTTTATTATTTTTTATTAAGTCATAACTTTGTACATTGATGCCTTTATGGGGTTTAGGGTGCTGCTTTGGTATACAATGTGAAATGTTTACTTTGAACTGAGTAACACATCCATCACAGTTATACTCGTTTCTTAATAGTTTTGAAAAGTACCATTGCATCATGCACATTAGGTGAGGTCCCCCCAAATACCCTCCCTCCTCCCATATCCCTCCCCTCCCCCTCTACTCTGCCCTTCTACTTTCTGGACTATAATTATGTTTTTGTATGAGTATGTAGGTGGTTCTATATTGATTGGATACTTTTTTTTTCATTTTTATTGAGTTTCTTTTGCTATACAGAAGTTTCAAAATTTTATATAATGAAATTTTTCCTTAATGGCTTAAAAATTTTTAACTTGATTAGGGGATGTTACCTTACCTCACGGTTATAAAAATACTTTTTTCTTTTTATAAATTTGTACTTTCAGTTTTTAAACTTAGCTCTTGAATTCATTTAGATTATTTTAATATGTTGTATAAGATAGGAATTCGGTTTCATTTTCTTCTGAATAGGTAAGCAATTGTGGTAAGATCCTCTACTGAATAATTCCTCTTTTTGCTATTTGCATTTATTGGCTTTATCATACATTAAAATCCTATGTGTGTATGAATTTGTTTCTGAACTTCTGTTCTAGTCATTCATTCTTTGGTTCATTTGTATATTGTTGCTGTACTATTTTAACTTTTGCTATTCTTTTTGAGACAAAGTCTCACTATGTTGTCCTTGGTAGAGTGCTGTGACGTCACAGCTCATAGCAACCTCCAACTCTGGGGCTTACGCGATTCTGCCGCTTCAGCCTCCCAAGTAGCTGGGACTACAGATGCCCGCCCCAATGCCCAGCTATTTTTTTTGTTGCAGTTGTTGTAGCTGGCCTGGTGCCCTACCCACTGAGCTACAGACACCTCCTCTACTGTTTCCATTATTGGTTGTACTGGTTCTACCAAGTATCATTGTTCTCTAAAACTTTTCTGGATTGTCTTACAGTTTTACCCTTCTGGATATAGTCAGCCTGTCAGGTTCCACTGCAGAAAATTCCACTGATGTCTTGTTTGGAATTATATTAAATTTATAAATCAGAGTGTAGAGAATTGACATTTTTACAGTACTGGTCTTTTCATTCAGGAGGATGGTATCTCCCTATTTATTGGGCCTTCTTTTATATATTTTAACAGAGTTTTATAATTTTCTGCAAGTAAACTTTTTGTGTTTTTTGCTTAAATGCGTATTTTACTCCCTCCCCAATTGTTCTCTCTTTCTACAAATAGGAATGTTAGAATCATTTTATCTAGTTCTCTAAAGAAGTTTTATTGACATATTCTGATGGAAATTAATGTTAAATTTCTGTAATAGTTTAAATGGGTTGCCATCATCATATCGATCTTCATAAGAGTTTTGTTGGTCTCGTCTTTCATAACTTGATCAAATCACTGTTTAAACGTTTCTCTGATAGATGAAAAGGGATTTGTTTAATTTTTATGGGGAAGAGAATTCTTTCAACTTTATTTCTAACCTTCACTGTCTTTTTCCAGGCCGTCTCAGCGTTGGTGCAGCCCTTAGGAGTGTGTGCAGAGTACCTGAACGCCTCCGTAGTGCAGGTGGGTGGAGCCGCCTCACGCTCCTGCAGATGTGGTCCAGGACCGGCAGACTGCAACGTTCTTCCTTTTATCAGGCTGTTCAGAGTTGTGCCTAATCCAGAGTCATTTCTTATTTTATATTAACTGTCCTTTTAATAAAAATTATTATTAGAAGATAAATATTTAGCAATTTGAAGTATAGGAGACCTAACATTTTAGGTTATTTACCTTTTCAAAGGATCGTTTTATCAAGTACAGTTTTTATTAATTTACTTTTCTTTTCCTTATCCATAAAGTAGAGAGCAAATATCTCTATGTACTTCGCAGGATTGTGTAAGGGTTCAGGTCTTGCGCAGTTGAGTCACTCGCTCTGGAGTAGCAGCTTAACAGCACATCTCGTCTGCTTCCCTGCCTCCGCAGCAGGTGGCAGAATAGTCAAAGGCTTGTGCCTTCGGTCTTCTCAGGCTAAAAGCCTGTTGTGTTGTCTTACGTCCATTTCAATTAGTAAGTTTCACTGAGCAAAAATGTCATTTTTTCTTCAAAAATAAGTCTGTGAGACCTGTAACATTTACAGAACTTTAAAAAGATCTCCATAATGCTTTGAAAGCAGCGTCCTTCTGTGACCCTGTTTTTATATGTACTGTTCCTTCTTTCCACGGGCAGATTTACTTAGGGCCATTTTAATAAGGGGGACAGTATTTATTTTTAGTAGGCTCTGGAAGTGTCTAATTTTCAGTTGTTAAATGCTTTCTTTCAGTGTCAAGGTAATACTACCAGATAACAGGAGGGCTGTTTAAGTATTTCTTCGTTCTGTATATTAATTTCAGTTGTTAAATGCTTCCTTTCAGTGTCAAGGTAATACTACCAGATAGCAGGAGGGCTGTTTAAGTATTTCTTCGTTCTGTATATTAAACTTTTCAGAAACAACTAGTGTTCTTTTAGTTTAATAAGCATATAAGTAAAACTGTTAAGTTTGTGGCTGAAATACCTCAGATACAAAGAAGCTAAATGATTTAACTTTGATATTTATTAATAGTTTAATAACTGCCATTTTAATAATCAGGGTCAGAGATTTTATTTATTTATTTATTTATTTATTTATTTAGGGTAATGCCATGTCTGAACTATTTTCCACCCTCCAGGTTAAAGGCTCAGGGATTTTTTTATTTTTTTTATTTTTTTTTATTTTTTGAGACTGTGTCTCACTATGTCCTCAGTAGAGTGCTGTGACATCACAGCTCACAGCAACTTCCAACTCTTGGGCTTAAGGTGCCCACCACAACGCCCAGCTATTTTTTTGGTTGCAGTTGCCATTGTTGTTTAGTAGGCCCAGGCCGGGCTCAAACCCTCCAACCTCGGTGCATGTAGTTGGTGCCCTACTCACCGAGCTACAGGTGCCGAAGGCTCAGGGATTTTTAAATGCACACTCTTTATACATGCATTGCTCAGGAGAAGAAATGCAGCATAAATATTCTAGTTGCTAGGGTGGCGCCTGTGGCTTAGTGAGTAGGGCGCCGGCCCCATGTGCCAAAGGTGGCGAGTTCAAGCCCGGCCTCAGCCGAACTGCAAAAACAAAGAAATAGCCAGGCGTTGTGGCAGGTGCCTATAGTCCCAGCTACTCGGGAGACTGAGGCAAGAGAATCTCCTAAGCCCAGGAGTTGGAGGTTGCTGTGAGCTGTGTGACGCCACGTTACTCTACTAAGGGCGATAGAGTGAGACCCTGTCTCTACGAAAAAAAAAAAAATTCTAGGTGCTATATTTAATAAGGCCTTTAGAATTTTCAGATTTTCTGTATGTAAGCAGAGTGTACTCTAAAGTGACCAATACGTTTATGAGTTTCCAACCAAAGCATATATAACTTTATTTTAATTATATCAAACTATAAGTGTACTCATGGTGGTGGGCACCTGTTGTCCCAGCTACTTGGAAGCTGAGGCAGGAGGCTCACTTGAACCCAAGAGTTAGAGGTTGCCGTGAGCGAGGCTGAGGCCAAGGCACTCTAGCCTGGGAAACAGCGAGACTCTGTCTCAAAAAAAATTATATCAAATTATCTGAATTTAAATTCATTTAGCAATAAATTCCTAGCATGATTCATATCATCCGACATAATGATTGTTTTTGCCACCGGCTGCCTGTGTGACTTTGGAAGGTTCATTTAACTTCCGTCCTCAGTTTACTAACCTGCAGAGAGATCATAGTAATGACACCCAGCTCACAGAGTCGCAATGAGGATTGAATAGGCCTGGCACGTGCTTGTGAGAATAGTCATCTGCCTCTTGATGTAACAGCCCTCAGTTCTTACTGTGCAAATGTTGTAAGTGTGAATGAAAAAATTCTGTTGGGATAATTTCCTGAGGCCATTTTAACTCTTCCCTAATGTCTTCTTGGCTTTGATTGTCAAATACTGTTTTCTTTTTTTCTTATCAGCAAATTTGTAAAAATTATCCCACTTAGATGGAAATAGTTACTTTGATAATAGCTAATGTTTTAGCACTTCTCACATACTTTGTAACAGTTAGTTATTTGATTTTGTTACCATTCTGGAATAGTATATTATATGAGTCTTATCTTCAGGCCTCAATGATATCAGCATAGTCTATGCTTGTGTTGGTTTTTTACAGTTGTATGCAAAATACTTTATTGCAAAATGCTGCTCCTGCTTAATGTTTTAAAAGTTAGTGTGTCTTTCTTGAGTTGCTTTTAAAAATTACCCTTACAAGATGAGGATGACAGTGATTCCAGCCATATTTTATTGAAGTAGGTGAAACACAGAGTCAATCAAGGTTACTTGGCAGCATTAGCTAGTTCAGTTTTGGCTCTGAGGGTAGTTTCATTGTACCCTCTTCTTTATGATTATAAATGAAGTCATATCTCTTCTCTACTTTGAGGATAGATTTGGGAGTTCTTATTAAATATATCATTTTATTTCTGCAGCCCATGCTAGACCCAGTCATTCTTACTACCATCCAGGACGTGCGGAGTGTGGAAGAGAAGGACCTCAAAGACAAGGTAATTATGCCAGGCAGGCCCTAGCGTCAGTTAGTCCACGGAAGCGAGCCTGGACTTGGCAAAGTTAATATACCATTGCTATCTGGATTCTGGTCGCATACAGTTCACATCAAATTAACTTTACATTTCCTAATCAAAAGTGCTATTTCTGAACTTGCAGTGGTTGGTGCAAACTCAGGCAGTCCCCTGAATATGGTGTTCTTAGTAAGTGATACCATTCAGAATTGTACTAACATGATTCTGATGGTTCACCATTGGTGTGGAACGGAAGAAGCTTTGAAGTAAGACAGTATTAAACTTACCCACAGTTATTAAAAGCAACTTCAACATTTAAACATTTAGCATGATTTGTTTTTTCTGCCTTGAATTTCTCCCGGGATCAGCCCCTTCCTTTGTTTCTCACCCATGTGCTTTTATTTCAGAGTGAAATGTGTGGTTGATTGGCTGTGTAGACTGTCAGATAGATGTCACAGACCATTGTCCTATATTCCTATGTGTGTCGTAAGAATGGGATAAAAAATATTTTTACAGTTCTTTTCTTTTTTCTTTCTTTCTTTTTTTTTTTTTTTTTGTTGTTATTGTTTCTGTTAAATAAAAGAGGTTGGTTAGCATCCCTGAGCTCTTGTCTGCCATTAAGTTACTCTGCATGCGCTTCCAACCGGATCTGGTGACAGTCGTGGATGACCTGCGACTAGACATTCTCCTGCGCATGCTCAAGTCACCGCATTTTAGTGCTAAAATGAATTCCCTCAAAGAAGTAAGTGTTGCATTTGTTTCTATAAGACTTAAGCACAGACACTAAAATTAACATAAAAATGTTGAGAAATCAGAATTTCTTACCATAGAAAAAGAGATAAACATACAAAAGTGTGTCTGTGTTTACAGTTTATTAGTAAAACCATCTTCTTGTATGTATTACTTTTAAAATTTATTCTCTGAAATAGGTGAAATATTTAGTGTTTTTATGACATTTCCTAGAATGTAATCCCTTAGAACATTTAGATTTGCTTTTTACTCTAAAGGTACAGTTTGTCTTTTATGTTATTTCAGATATGGGTTTACTTAAACCAAATAAATCTAACCGGGGTTGGGACAAAAACAAAATGACTTAGAGTTGTGTTGGTGTAAGCAAAGTAATGGAAACAAATTGTAGCTCTGAAGTTGGTAGCACATGCACAGAGACAGCACAGTTGGTTAGGGACAAATGGAGCCAGTGCCATTGTAACCATTCCTGTTATTTTTTCTTTTTCTTCAGTTTTAAGTTACGATTCTTGAATACAATCAAGTGAAATAAACTCATCATAAACCATTTTAGGCCAAAGGAGTAATTTATTGGAAGTACGCTGGGCTGTTACACATGAGTGAAGGGTTGACTAGCTAAACTAAGGAAGGACAACGATAGCTTTAGGCAGCAGGAACAATTAGGAGTTGAGACGTGACCACGGCCGGGACTCTGTCCAAGTAGTGTCTCTGCTTTTCTGAGAAGGTTGGCCCTGCTCTCTCTCAGCAGTCTGGCCCCTTTCCTCGGGAGAGAGTGTGGCCATGCCGAGTACCCAAGTTTCCCATCCCACGGGACCCATCACCAGAGAAGGACTGATTCTTTCTGTGTAATATAAAGTGTCTTTCTGACACTTTCTTTCTCTGTACTTTCCAGGCATAAAATGTGGAGGAAGTGCCCTGAGTGAGGTTTGGGTTAGCCCATCATCCCTGAGACAAAACACAGTACTGTGATCGTGTAAAGGGAATTATTAAGTCTTGGGCAGCGGTCACCAGTGGTCCAGCGGGTGGGAGCTGCAGGAATCGCTCAGCATCCTTTTTAAAGAGACATCTCAAGTAGAGTTTGTTAGCTTCTGTCACTGGCCTCTTACAGATTCTGGCTAATTGGACCATTTTCTGACACTAAAAAAAATTATAGGTTATTTTTGAAGATTTTGCTAATGTATATTAGATACTGTCATGATAATCTTGTCTTTGCAGGTAACCAAACTAATAGAAGATAGCACTTTATCCAAATCTGTGAAGAATGCTATAGACACAGACAGATTATTAGATTGGCTAGTTGAAAACTCTGTTCTGTCAATCGCACTGGAAGGTAAGTTGCTTTCACAAAATTAAAAATTACCTAATGCATAATTTAAATAGTTTTTTTTATTTTTATTAGAAAGGGTTCAGGATTGTAGCTTTGACTGTATCAGCCTTTAAATAATGTTGTAGCAAGTTCCTATTGTTTTGAATTAATAGAATTATATTTAGAGAGCTGGTGCTCACTGGATCTGGCTTCCTCTCTGGTGTTTCTTCTATTAGGTAACATAGACCAAGCACAATACTGTGATCGTATAAAGGGAATTATTGAACTCTTGGGCAGTAAATTGTCTTTAGATGAGCTCACTAAAATTTGGAAGATACAGGTAAGTTGATCAGAATTATTTTTTGCCTTTTCCTGACATTTTTAGACTGTAAGAGATGGAGGAAGGTGGTGAATGGCCAGGGAAATGGGACCTTTCTGTATGGTTTCCAGGTATACCTAGAAAGACAGCTGTATCCAATCCACTTTTCAGTTTGGGTTTTTATTAAGATTGCATATGTAAAAAGGATACTACTATCCCTAAGAAGTTTCAAAGTACTGAACTAGTCTAGTCTTTTTTTTTTTTTTTTTTTTTTTTTTTATTTACAAATGAAAAGCTTTCTCTGGAGGTTATGTAGCAGTTAGTGGCAGAGCTAGGAGTAGGTGTATGTGTTTTGTTCTTTTCATTATGTTGTTTGTTAATTTTCGTTAACAGTTTTTCTCTATTTAATCCTGTTAAACAAAGGCGGTAGGTGAGTCTATAGATCTCATCTCTCCAGCTCTCTCATCATACTTTTCATTCTCTTTGTTGCCTTTGCTTTGGTCACGGTGCGTCCTGCTGGTTTTCCTTCTTGACTCTCCTTTATTAACTTAACTCTCTTCGAATTTGCCTTTAAATATCCATTTTTTTCAAGCCTCAATCCGTAGCGCCTTTTTTTACTATATGAACTTTCTTTAGTCAGTTTTATCTGCTTCTTTGGCTTCAACTACATTTGTGTGCAGCTGACAGAGTTAGGTCTCTAATTCAGACCTCTTTTTGGAGCTCCCAGGCAGTATACCTAAAACTGTCCTAACTATGACACCTTGACGTTCGTAGCTCATTGGCATCTCACATTCATTATGTCCAAAGCTAGTCGTTCTCCAGTCTGTTTTGTAAGTTGCTAAACCAAAGAAGAAGTTGGAGCTCACCTTGACTGTGTGGACTTAGTCGCTGTGGTCAGGATCCAGTCAGGAAACAGGAACTGTGCTTGGCGTTCCAGACAGGGGAGTGGCTCCAGGGGATAAGCAAGAAAAAAAGGGAAAGAACGCAGGAAGAGCAAAAACGCAGAGTCCAAGGAAAGGAGGCTTCACGTGCTGGTGCTGTCACCACTGAGGCTTCTGGAATAATCCCGTGTGCTGCTTCTGCTCTCTGAGCACAAACCAGAATCCCTCCTTCCTTCCTCCGTCCCTTGTTCCTATCATGGGCAGAGCGTTGCAGGAAGATAGCTGGCAGAGAAGTTTGGGGATGTAATCTGCAGGCTCCCAGCCCAGCATTACAGGATAGACTGTAGAAAGTTCAGTGCAGGAGAAGAGCAATCCCGGTCTCGCAGATTTTACTTCACATGCCTTGGCCTTGGGAGAATATCCTCATTTCATTTTGCTTTGTGAGTATAACTTTTGAATTCATGTAAGATTGAAGATTTGAGACTAGGATGAATATGCCTGCTGTAATCAGTGAACAGCTCTAAGTGCACGGTAGATACTGAGAAAATTCTTAAAGCATTTAATCTAGAAACGTCCTTCACCCAGTTTCTCAGGGTATGATGGTGACTTGACTGAGGTTATTGAGTTTCAACTATAAGGTCAACAGGTCTATAGCTCTGAACTGCCTGTGGGGTAAATAAATGTTAGTTGAAGTCACACACTATCTATAAGCAAAATAAAAGATGAGACAGATAATAAGGTCAGCAGAGACCCTCAGGATTATTTATAAAATGCCGAAAGTGAGTGCGCTTGTCTCATAATTTAATCAGTATTTGTTTTTTCTTTTTCTGGCAGTTTTTGGCCAGAGCTGGATTTGAACCCACCACCTCCAGCATATGGGGCTGGCGCCCTACTCCCTTGAGCCACAGGCACCGCCCCAGTTTGAATTTTTGTAGCTAGTTGAAAATATTTTGTTCTCCTGTTGAAGTGAATATTGAGAGCTTGATTCTCATGTATTTTTATGTTGCCCTTCAAAGCATTAGTGCTGCTGGGAAGTTAAGCGAGACCACTGATAAACATTAATACTGGTTCCTCATGCAGTCTCGTCAGTTTTACCATGCAAGTGAATGCTAATTAGACTAGAATTGGTGTATCCACCCTGTTACACCTCTGCTTTTGCCTCCATAAATTGCCAGGGAGAAACTTCAGGTTTTGCCAAGTTTCAAGACTCAACTTTTTTCCAATGTTGCCTTTTGTAGTCTGGACAATCATCTACAGTGATTGAGAACATTCATACAATAATTGCTGCAGCAGCTGTGAAATTTAATTCAGATCAGCTCAATCATTTGTTTGTTCTCATTCAAAAGGTATGTGTTAAGTCAAACTTTCTTTTAAATTTTTCTATAATAAGCTCTTTGAGGCCTTCCCCAGATAGCAGTGCTTAAATGTACTTTTCTTGCTTTATTACATTTTCTTAAGCTTAAATATTAGTTGCTGCATATTTGACCAGTTTGACTGTGAAGCAATTCTTGTGTCTTGTCTCCTCTCTCTGCAGAGCTGGGAGACCGAGAACGACAGAGTCAGGCAGAAGCTGTTGAGCCTGATTGGACGAGTAGGACGGGAAGCTCGCTTTGAGACCACTTCTGGAAAGGTAGGAGAATCAAATGGGCTTTTCTAGCTACAAATGTTCAAGGCAGCTTTGTTTGCATACTGGCTGGCTCATCATATGTGCTGTTGTTGTAGGTGTTAGACGTCCTCTGGGAACTGGCTCATCTTCCAACGCTGCCCAGCAGCCTCATCCAGCAAGCCTTGGAGGAGCACCTGACCATCCTTAGTGACGCCTATGCAGTGAAAGAGGCCGTCAAGAGGGGCTACATCATCAAGTGCATCGAGGACATTAAAAAGGTCGGTTCGTCTTTGGTCTCATTTTATTGTCAGAGCACGGGTACTGCCTGCATAATTAGAACCAAGTCGTTTTCCTCTGTTATTTTAATTAAGCTAAATGTCTTGTCTGGAAGCTGTTACTTAGAATCCAAGATTGGGAAGTTATAGTTACTGCTTTTACCAAATCACTTATATTTCTCTTCAAATGAATTTTCAGCCTGGGGAATGGTCAAGTTTGGAAAAAAATAAGAAGGATGGATTCAAGGTAAGAATTTGCAGATGGAACCAACTAAAAAATAGACTAACTTAAGGATTTCCTTTAATACATTGCATCACAATTTTAAAATAATAAGTTTTAGTGTTTCTTAGGGTAATGTTCATTTTCATATTTGATGTTTAAATGCTCACTTATATTCTATGCTTTATTATTTAAAGATTGAGTAGTTACTCTTACGGGGGGAAAAAAATTCAGGGTCATACTGAAAAAGTAGTTTTAGTATGTAATTTTTATGAAATTATAAGATTTTCAACTAAGTTTTTTATATTAAATCTAAAATACACACAATTTTAAAAAGTACAATAGAGTCTAAATAAATATTGTGCCTATTTCTGCCATGAGGGAGAAAAGGAGGAAATTTCATAGCATAAAAAATGGATTGGGGCAGGAGGGTTTCATTCGGTGCTAGCACATAATAGTCTTTCAGGTTCTTCATTCAGATATGCTCCTAAAGTAATTCTGAGGCAGGCGTTGAGAGAGCACCTGCTGCTGGGGCTGGGGTTATTGATAAGAAGGCAGGCTTTAGTAGCGACTGGGAGACCCTCTAGAAGCCCTACCCTTCAGGACTCTCACGGTGAACTTACGGTCTGTCCTTGGAGTGGTGGTTAGCAGGTTAAGCAGTAACGGTTAGAGCTCGCCTGTCACTCTAGTACTTACACCTCAAGTCTCTCCTCTGAGAGGGGTGGTCACAGTGTCCAGCTCAGTGGAAATCCTTCTGTTCTTGCGGTAGCCCTGATCAAAGCAGTGCTGTCTTCTCACTTAGGCACTTGGGTTGCCCCAGCTCAACTTAAAGTCTTCCAGTGGGAGGAATTTTCTTTTCCTGGATTTCATTTTAGTATTAACATAAAAAAAGGTTTTGGTAAAATAGCTAGTGTCTTAGTAATTTCACTGATAAGACATAAGCTTTGCTTTTGTTAAGTATTTCTTTAAAGGATCTTTAAAGTAAAATACTGCTGACTCATTTTCATTGGTCTATTCAGAGGCTCTTAGCGCTTATTAAGAGGCTTTGGTGACTTAAGTTATATTTGGTCATAATGTTTAGTTGAGGGCATTTAAGAATTTTATTTCATATTTCTGACGCTGAAATTTGATAAAGTGAATTTTCTACATACATTCTAGCTTCAGAAATTTTAAAAGGCATTCACAAACTGAAGTTGGTAATGCTTAGGTTATGAGGAATTATTTCTTTAATTCAGCAAAATTTTTACTCAGATATGATTTGAATTTTTCTAGTTTTCTTACATCTGCAATTTAGATAATTTAGCAACCTCTCTTTATTAAAATTCATCCAGAGTTACTGAAGAAGTTTACGTCCTTCAACAGTATTAGTAAGAGGAAAAGGTTAGCTACAGAAAAATGTTCTTTTCTTCTCAGCCACAGACACGTTTCTTTGTAGATAAGAAGGTCAAAGCTGGAGAGCCTTTTCCCTCTCTCCAGGGATGTGGCTTTTGAAACCAGACACCCCTTTCTGGTGGGTGGCCCTTCCTTGTCACAGCTGGGCGTCACTCAGCTCTCCAGTCGGCCCTGCCCTACGTCCTTGTTGGCTGTCCTTGCAGCCACTTCATTCACTGTCTGTGGTTTTGTAACAAAACTCACAAAGTAACAGACAATTTTTGGAGTTACTTTGAGAGACTTGAAAGGAATATACTTCCTTTTTTATTTCCCCACTGCTCCCAGTAAAGAAATTCTGATACCCCATTATTTCACTTCAAACAGGAACATCTTGCGTTTTTGTATGACCCTTTTCAGTTTACTGAGTGCTTTCACGGACACTCTCTTAAAAGTGCACGTTGCTGAAGGGGGCAATGGGAAGAGTGAAGCCCCCTGGATGTGGCTCCGGCAGGGGGGTGAATCATTTACTGCCACTAAAGGTGTTTTTCTATGCTATGCCCTTTCCTGCCAGGCAGCAAGGTGGGCTGACTGGGGATTATGTCTCCCTGCCAGGCTACACAGAAACTAAGCAAAGGGTAAGACCAGCTCGCCCACCTCTTACTCCCCTCCTGCCCTCAGCTACCTGTTTCCCAACTGATTTCCCTTCCCTCTGCTTTTGACACTCTTAAAATTCCCAGGTTCCACTGTTGTGTTCAGAAATTCTGGCCTTTGTTTCTTAACTTTACTTCTGTAGATTCTGCTGGGGGACCCTCAGCTCCGTGACCCTCTTTCCTTTGCTTTCCTTACCCCTTCCACTGTGTACCCCAGCCCCTTCCCTCTTATTTCACTTTTTTCCTTCAATTAAAAAGTTTAAATGTACTCACCCCCAAAATAGTACTTGCCTATTACTAAGCCAAAAAACCACTCAGTTTTACTCAATTAGTAATATCCGCGTATTCCCTGAGTCATTATCTTCAGGCTCCTAGCACAGTGCCTGGCAGACTTCCGGTAAATATTGCTCCCCTTCCTCCCCGTGCTGTGTGGAACTTCTGCAGAAGCCTCACTTACATGTGGTTGACTAGTTGACAGGCCTCTACTTGCCAAAACATGTAACAAAGTAAAGGTAGCAAGCAGTCCTCCATAGTGAAATGGTTAGTGCAGAAGGAAATACTTAAGAAGTTTTAACTCCCATATAAATGCGTGCTTTAGTTCTAGGTAAATGGCTAGGTCTGGAGAAGCAAGGCAGAGAAAGAAGTGGGGATATTCAGCTTTGAGGAGAGAGATCTCAAAAAAAGAATACGAAAGCTTTCTTCAGATACTTAAGGGACTGTTACAAAGAAGTTGGGTGCTACTTGTGTATCTCCTGAGAAGCCTTGCAGAAGGCATGTGTCAGTGTCACTGCACTTTGTGTGAGGATAGTCAGAAATAAAACGCACTGCCTTCTGAGTGGTAAATTCTTATCACCAGCAGGGCTGAGAGATCAGTCGTTTAATAAAAAATGAATAAAGAGAATTGAGGCATAAATTTGCAGCCGAAACCAGTTGACCTGTGTGGCTTCATCTAACTTTTAAGAGTGTGATTTAGATATCCCATTAACTCGTACTTAGGAAACCTCCATGACATTATCAGATACCTTCATCTTGATGGTTTACCAGTCTTTTGCCCCTTTTGTAATTGGAAAGAATAATGTAAAATTTTCTTTTAACTTGCAACATAAAGTCATAGACAGTATAGAATAAATAACATCTTTCTTGTTGGCTAAACTTTAGAAAGGCTATAATTATAAATTTCAAATTTCAATTTTATCTGATTTTTCTTTTCATTTTATTGTATAATGTTACCTCTAAATGGCAGTTTTTAATGTTAAATTAAAATATTCAAACCATAATTGACTTAATTGGTTATAATGATACTTTTTTAATGTATCTGCTAATTGCTGAAGGGTTCCTATTTGTATTCTAGTTTTTGTAATCCTTTTGGAAGCATCAGCTTAGATGTCAACCTTACAGTTTTGGGTATTATCATTTTGCATCCGTTATAGCGTAGCAGAAATACTTTACCTAATCTCACAAGTAGGTGGCCTTAAATATATACCTTATTTCTGTGATTCTAAGATGCTTTGAGGATTTAAAAAGTTTGCAGAGAAGAAACAAAGAAATAGTATGTTTTGCTTTTACCAACTATTGGTTTAGATCCACAGTCAAAGGTTGAGCCTTGAACCTCCTTTTGACCACTTACATACAGCTTCACCGTGGCACACTGCTTGCATTATCTCTAGAAGTGCTCTGGACGTCTTTGAAATTTTTAAGATTGGTTATGTCATTTTGAAGCATGTCAAAGAATAAGGAGTTTTGTGTGCTTGTCCTCTTTTGTAAAACCCAAGTTGCTTTTTCCCTTAATTGAGTTGTGTATACTACAAGTTAGACAGCTTCTGTTGAATTAAGGTATGACTTATTGCAGAGAGATAACAGCCCTTCACAGGGGATGAGTCTGTCACAGCAACTTCGCCTGGCTTTGAAAAATATTTTATTCTGAGACCACTGACAGTTTTCTTTGCTTTTAATTGCACTGATGGACGTGACAAGCTAGGGAGTGCTGCGTCATAGTGTAATCTTTTCGGTAACATTTAAGTAAGGGGTTAGTGATCCAAATTTAAATTCATAGGTCATTCTTATTTACTATATGTACCAAGTAACAACTAAAATGACAGGTAGATGAACACTTCCCAAGTTCATACCTACTGTGATAAGGACGGCTGTGTCAAAACTGACTCCTGTGGCCCATGCCTGGTGAGTTTCTTTTGGCATAATTGTAAGAAACATCAATTTTACAAATGTTAAAATTTATAAAACTTGTGTCTTAGAATCCAGGAAATATGGTATTTGCTGATTCATTGCCTAATCTCTAGGAGGCAAAGAAAACAATATTGTTTTGGGCAGTAGTTTGCTCACATTTGCATATCTAGTCATGAGCTCTTTTTCTACAAAAGACATCAAAAGCATTTTTCTTCCCACTGTCAGTCTTCATCTGACAGTGAGACTCAATGCAACAAGAAGGCTTTGCAGGCTTTTGGTTAAGGATTTAATAATTGATCAATCGATTAATAATTTTTATTCTGACATCCTTACCAAATGTTATCTTTACATTTCATAGTTAGAAAGATGCTATTTATTAAAAAGCAGTTGTTTTTTAAAGAGTATTACATGAACATCAGACTGTTTAGATCCATACTATGAAGATCTGGATTGTCATGTCAGTTTCAGAAGTAGTATATTTGTTTTGAAAAATGCTGTAATAACAAAAACAGAATTACCTCTTATGAAATTGTTTTAACTAGGAAATACCAAGAGAGAATGAATATTTTCTTTAAAATTTAGATCAGTGATGTGATCCTATCATTGCTATCTTAATCACGTAATTCTATAAAGCATTTTCTGTTCCATTTTACTTACCAGCCAGTTCAGTATCATTTAAGTTAAGCTTTGCCATCAATTTATTTTTTATGCCAACATGTCTTAGCAGCCTGTACTACTTAATCTCTCCTCTGAAGTTGCTAATTCCCTGTTGTCTGTTTTTTGCTGATATACCCTTCTATGTTTACTGTCACTTCACATCCACTCTGTAGTTCTTGGACTTAGGAAATTGCATGCGGAGTAAGAAGCTGAAGACTGAATTACGAGTGCATGGGATGAGTTCTAGATGGGCGATGTGAGGAGAAAAATAGTAGGATGTGTAACAATAAACCCTAACGGACTTGGAAATTTTTATAGCTAATAAACGAAAATCTGCCGTTTATTTCTAAATCTAATTAATGTGACTTCTTTTTAACTCTAGTCATCTCAGCTTAATAATCCCCAGTTTGTCTGGGTGGTGCCAGCTCTGCGTCAGCTCCATGAGATCACTCGCTCATTCATCAAACAAACCTATCAGAAGCAAGACAAGGTAAGAGCAATGATTATTGTGTGATTACTAAAACAACCTTTTATAATATCAAAATATGGCTACAATTATTGAGTGCATAATCATTACTTTATATCTTTATGGCTGTTAAAGTAATTCATTTATATCATTTAGTAATCTTGAGTTTAAACATCATTCTGCTTTTATTTTTGTGGAACCAGACTTTGTTGAAACAAGCCTAATCTTAAAAGTAGCATGGTATTCCCAAAGTTGGTTTGAAAAAAATTGAGTAAGTAGCATATTTTGCTTTGCAAAAACTGTAGTTTGCTTAGGGAGCTAGCCTTCCTCAGTGTAATAGATTTAGGAAGAAAGATCTGGAAAAGTATGCAAGTGAAATAGTTCTTTTAAAAGACCTTTTTTTGTAGAAATGGAACCTTTTTTAGATGCGCAAAATTAGTAGAGAAGTTAATTGAATCTTTTCTAGTAAATGTATGTACTAGATTGATATTATTTACTTTTATGTAGAAATTATGAACAAGGAAATCCTTATGTTTGCTCTCTCTCACCTAGAACTACCTCCTAAAATAGCAGCTTATGTTAAACCAGCAAAATAACTGCAAATTCTCATACCACTTTTTTTTATTGTTGTTATTTTCGCCAAGAGCATTATTCAAGATTTGAAGAAAAATTTTGAAATAGTGAAATTGGTAACCGGAAGTTTGATAGCTTGTCATCGACTTGCAGCAGCTGTGGCTGGGCCTGGAGGCCTAACTGGCTCGACCTTGGTGGACGGGCGATACACTTACCGGGAGGTATCAGGCTCTGGGCTCTTGCTTTGTGGGGTGTAGTGGCCATTTGCCCTTTATATACTTGAACTATAAAAATAGCGTTTGTTGGGAGTAACTATAAACAGATAGTGGGAAGTATCTTTATAATGATGGCACAATTTTGTTATCTTGAAAAACTTATTTTAAAATAAAATTAAGAAAAATTATTTATGGATTAATCTTTCATATGATAAAAGAAAAACATTAATTTTGGTCCTTGATCTGACATAATAATTGTTAATTGTGTGGTTAGTGAATTTTTAAAAATCACTTAATTAGGGCAGCACCTGTCAAAGGAGTAGGGCACCGGCCCCATATGCCAGAGATGGCGGGTTCAAACCCAACCCCAGCTAAAAAAAAAAAAGAATGCAGAATTGAATTAGTAATATTATTGTTCTTTTAAAAAGTTAGGAAAAAAAGTCATTTCCTAGTTGTGAGTTTGTGATGTTTTACTTTGAAGTTGCTGAAATTATATTTTATTGACATCTAAAGTTAACTGAATTTGTAATAGAGTTGGGGTATCTTTTATGCTATTGTACTGTCAACTTGTAAACAGATTTCTCACGTCTACTTTAGCTTAACTTTTATGAAAAAGCATTAAATAAACTTTAATTTTAAAATTTTTATTTTGTTTTAATGTTGCTTTTAGTTATGAATGCCTGGAATTATCTAATTGGCATTATTTGTTTTTGCAGTATTTAGAGGCACATTTAAAATTTCTGGCATTTTTCTTGCAAGAAGCTACTCTGTATCTGGGTTGGAATCGTGCCAAGGAAATATGGGAATGTCTTGTGACTGGCCAGGATGTTTGCGAATTAGATAGAGAGGTAAGAAGATGGTATTATGGATAAAGTAAGGCACAAATATTTAAGTATTTCACTTTTTAATAAAAAAAAGTATCTCACATCTTCACTTCTTAATACTTTTCAGTTTACATAAGCATAAATAGTATGGGCTGAGAACTGTAAGTGCTGAAAAATGTTTTGTTTTGTTTTTTTCTTTTGTTTATTTTTAGAGACAGAATTTTATTTCAGTGGGCCATGGCGTCACAGCCCACAGCAACCTCCAGCTCTTGGGCTTAGGCGATTCTCTTGCCTCAGCCTCCCGAGTAGCTGGGACTACTACTACTAAGGTGCCTGCCACAGCGCCCGGCTATGTTTTTGTTGCAGTTTGGCCGGGGCTGGGTTTGAACCCGCCACTCTCGGTATATGGGGCTGGCGCCCTACTCACTTATATAATACATATTGTATAAAAAAAATGTTTTATACAATATATATTCATGGTAAAAATATATGATTTCTTTGATAATTTTGATATTTTTGGATAAAATACCAAATTCAACTGAGTACAGATTAAAAATTCTAGATATATTTTAGTTTTTTTCCCTTACATTAAATTAATTTTAAGTTACCAACAGAGAAATTTGAGTTCCTATAATGATGTTTTTCCCCAGAAATACCAAAGAGTTAGTGCCTCGAAATATTTTTTAAAACTGTGATTAAATAGCCAGAAATATATTAAACCAGGAATAAAACACCTACTTAGACATTTTTTAACAGTGAAACTCATTTTTGTCAGCACATTTTGCAAAATAATAGATGGTGGAAGGACTAAGTGTATGACAGTTCCTGGCACAGTACCTGGCACATGGCAAGACTTAATAAATGTCGATGTTAAAAACCCAAGTATAAAACCCAATGAAAAGTATGACTTTATATTTTCGTATCTAGGGGAAAGATTGCTGAATGCTTCATTGAAAAGTTCTAAGCATTTCATTTTTGAGTGGTATTTTGGCAACATGAATTTTTAAAGTATTAAAATAATTTATATCTACTTTCTCAATTTGAAATATGTAGTTGCCTGAATTGGATCTTAGTTACAGGGTAAATATTTGTCTTTAATCTACAGATGTGTTTTGAATGGTTTACAAAAGGGCAGCATGATCTTGAGAGTGATGTTCAGCAGCAGCTCTTCAAGGAGAAAATTCTTAAATTGGAATCATATGAAATCACTATGAATGGTGAGAAAAAACTTAAATCACTTTTTTTCTCAGTACTTTTAAGCAAGGAATTTTGCTCCTTCCTTTCCCTGTAATCCTGCTTCTCAGAAGCAACTATAAACAGTTTGGAATAGTTTTCTAGAATTTTTCTTATGCACAAAAAGATATATTTAGTTATAGACAAATTCCTGTTTATATAAATGGTATCTTATAATTAGTTTTTAAATTATATAGCCCAATAGATAAAATTGCCAAAATGTCTTTTTGAAATTCCTTAGCACAAAAAGATTCATAAAGGAAAAAAAAAAAAAAATGACCAAAGCATAGAAATCCTCCTTTCAAGTATTTAACAAAAAAAAATTTTTAAGTTTTTTTTTAGATAGAGTTTTATTCTGTCACCTGGGCTATAGTGCCGTGGCATCAGTGTAGCTTACAGCAACCTCAAACTCCTGGGCCCAAGCAATCCTCCTGCTTCAGCCTCCCAAGTAGCTGGTACTATAGGTGTCCACCACAACACCCAGCTAATCTTTCTATTTTTAGTAGAGACAAGGTCTTGCTCTTGCTCAGTCTGGCCTTGAACTCTTGAGCTCAAGCAATGTCCCACCTTGGCCTCCCAGAGTGCTAGGTGTAGTACACCATATAATTCAAGGGAAGGAGAAGCGAGAGTTAAGTTTGAAATACTCTGTGACTATAAGAAACACCTGGAACAGCTCGGTAATGTTAACACCTGGATGATGAGGGCATGGGGAAGGGATTCAGCTCTCCTTAACACCAGAGCACACGAGACGAGAACATCAGCACTTGGCAGTCTCTACACCTGTGGGGCAAATAGCCACATGATCACATCTATAAGTAGCCGCAGGAGAGGTTAGATGGGATTCTCATTCTTTCACGGACTCGCTCACTTTGACTCTCGCTCCTCCTGCTAGGAGGGTGTCTGCCTGGCACCTTCCACGAAGACTACTAAGACTGCTTCTCTCCTACTAAGACGTTTCTCTTTCTCTCCCTCTCTCCTGCTAAGACGAATAGCCCTCAGGCATCTATGGGGAGTTATTCCCGAGCAAGGTAGCTCAGTGGTCCGTATCTGGACAGTTTCATAGGCTGGGGCTGGAGACCTGGCCAGTCCTGGGTTCCAATGAAGGTGGGATAGTAAACATGCACTGGCAGCTAGGATTACAGGTGTCAGCCACCAGCCTGCCTTTAATTCAGTTATTTTATTGAGATATTCACATACCATAAAATTCACTTTTTGAAGTATATAGTTAGTGACTTTTAGTATATTCACAAAGTTGTGTAATCTTCATTTTTATCAGCCCAATAAGAAACCCTGTACCCATTAATAATCACTTTCTATTCTTCCCTTCCCTAGGCTTTGAATCTATCTTCTGTCTTTAGGGATTAGCCTGCTCTGGACATTTGATACAAGTGGAATCAAACAACATGTCATTTTTTGTATTTGGCTTCTTTTATTATGCTGAGGCAGGTTTTCAGGGGTCCCCCAGGTTATAGCATGTGCCAGTGCTTCATTCCATCTTAGGGCTGTATAATATTCTACCGTGTGGATTACTGTGTTTTGTTTATCCGTTTGTCAGATGATGAACATTTGGGTGGTTACCACTTTTGGGCTGTTAAAAGTAATGTCACTGTAAACATTTGTAAGCTTTCATTTCTCTTGGATATATATCTATAAGTCAGATTGCTGTGACATATAATTTGAGGAATTGTTTGGTACAGTGGCTGCAGATTTTGTAATCCCTGCAGCAATTTATAAGGTTCCAGTTTTTCCACATCCTCACCAATACTTTTATTATGTGACTTTTTTCTTCCAGACACTATAGTGGGTATGAAGTGGTATCTTCTGGTTGTGATTTGCATTTCTCTGATGACTAATGATTTTGAACACCTCTTCCTTCATATGTACTAATAGGCTATTTGTATATATTCTTTAGAGAAATGTCTATTCAGATCTCTTGCTAAATTGGGTTATTTGTCTTTTTAGGAGTTCTTTATGTATTCTGGATACTACTAGATGCATGACTTCTGCCATTCTGTGGGTTGTATTTTCTTTTTCTTTCTTTTTTTTTGAGACAGTCTCACTATGTCGCCCTTGGTACAGGGTATGGCATCACAGCTCACAGCAACCTCAAATTCTTGGGCTTAAGCAATTCTCCTGCCTCAGCCTCCCAAGTAGCTGGGACTACAGGCGCCGCTACAACACCCGACCATTTTTCTGTTGCAGTTGCCATTGTTGCTTAGCTGGCTTGGGCTGGGTTCAAATCCACTAGCATGTGTGGCTGGAGCCGTAACCACTGTGCTATAGGCGCTGAGCCACGTGGGTTGTATTTTCACTTTCTTGGTAGTGTCCTTTGAAGCACAAAGGTTTTTAATTTTGAATAAGTCTAGTTTACCTGTTTTTTCTTTTGTTGCTCGTGCCTCCGGTACCTCATCTAAGAAACCATTGCCAAGAGTCTTATAGTTTTAGCTCTTTGACATACTTTGTATCTTTTCATTGATTATCTGTGTTATTAGAATATTTGAATTTATTTGACCTTCTCTAATTTCAGGTTTTAACTTATTTAAGACTTTTTTTGAAAATGTGAATCTCTGTGATCATCGATTAAAAAGACAAGGAGCTCAGTTGGTAAGTTCATTATTTTCAAATGTAGATGATTTGAATAATCTAGTACAGCTTGATATTCACCAAAAACGAAGTGTTAAAATTGAGGCAAAACATGGATTTTTTTAAAGAACGGGATCTGCTTGACTCCCAGCTTCTGCACTCATGACAGAGCTGTCCTCAGAGTGTTGGGGGCTCTCTCACCACACTGCCATGCCTCACCGGCTGCTGGGGACACAGCTCGCTCTCAGACCACAATAGCCAGGGGCCTCCTGTAGCTAGGTGACCGCAGCGTGGGGACAGTTCATTTAAGCTTTGACTCTCTCAGAGCTACTACTTCACATGTACCTAAAAAAATAAAACACAGTATTCAATCTTGCGATAACAATGGCAGTGATTTGAGGAGAAAAATTAGAAATAGATCATGAAACAGGAAAATGTGGATTTATAAAAATGCCCCTTAGAAAGAAAAGGCAAAAGCTAGTTCTTTTTCTAGTCCCTTTCATTCAGGACCTGGCTTCCTGGAGGGTGATAATTTTTGCAAGATCTAGTAAGTCCTCGATCCTGCTGTTTCTCACTGAGTTTTGTGAAAACCAGATGAGACCCAAGGATTCGTGATCAGTCCTCGCTTGAGTTCATGTCCTTTTCTGTTGGTGCCCTTCTTACTCCTGTGTCTGCGTCAGTAGCCTTTGTGGGTCTGTGTCCAGCTTGGGCTTTGGGTTGTGTGCAGGAAAATCTCCACACCTATTCTGGGTCCCATGGAGGTTACCCAGGGCTTCTGTGGTTGTTGATTTTCATTTTAAAATTCCATATCAGTGCAATAATGTTCTTATATGTCGCTGAGTTTTTGCAGCTTTAAGTCATATTAAACTGAAGAAGTATGGGCTAAAGGTTACAGAAAGTAATTGACTACAATTTTGTGATCCTGTGTGATATATAATTTAATTTTTATAAAATTTAATTTTTTTTCTTTTGAACAGTATGTAGAAAAGCTGGAATTGATAGGCATGGATTTCATCTGGAAAATAGCCATGGAATCACCTGATGAAGAAATTGCTAATGAAGCTATTCAGTTAATCATAAACTATAGTTACATTAATCTAAATCCTCGGTTAAAGAAGGTGAGCATCTCAGGAAAGAAATTTCTCATATACAGAAAAGGAGAAAATTATGTATTTTTCAGTGATAAGCTATGATCCCTGGCATGCCCCCAAATTGTCATCTTTATTGTGGTGTTTTGTTCTGAAGAGTGATCATAGCTAAATATCAAAGACGTATTTTAATTTCCATATACCTTTACTTTCAGGATTCAGTATCTCTACATAAGAAATTCATTGCTGATTGCTATACAAGATTAGAAGTGAGTAGCAGGTTTTATTTTACCCGTCTTTGAAATAAATGCTCCAGTTTTTTCCTCTTATACTTTTATAGTTTTATGTAATATATTATGTTGATGCTTGTGACTGGAGCTTTTTGAAGAATTTGTCCATAGTACCATGTTGTGTCATAGGAAGCAGTCGTTTGCCATGACGTCCCAGTACAGAAGTGTACTTCATAGGAACTTTTTCCTTCTCCCTCCTTCCATCTGCCTTGTCTCCTCTCCTCTCCTCCTTTCTTTTCTTCTCTTCTCTACCCTTCTCTTTCTTCTTTCTTTTCTTTTTTCTTTCTCTCTTTCTCTCTCTGTTCCCTTTCTTTCATTCCCTTCCTTTCTTTCCTTTGTGTTTCAACAGGGTCTTCCTCATCACCCTAGCTAAAGTGCCGTGGCGTCATCATAGCTCACAGCAATCTCAGACTCCTAGGGTTAAGTGGTCCTCCTGCCTCAAGTTCTCAAGGAGCTGGGGCTACAGGCCTGTGCTGTGGTGCCTAGCTAATTTTTCTGTTTTTAGTAGAGATGGGTCTTGCTCTTGCTAAAGCTGGTCTTGAACTCCAGAGGCTTGCTCCTGTAATCCTAACACTCTGCGAGATTGAAGTAGGAGGATTGCTTGAGACCAGGAGTTTGAGGCCAGCCTGAGCAAGAGCAAGACGTATCTCTATTAAAAATAGAAAAATCAGCTGGATGTGAGAGTACGTGCCTATAGTCCCAGCTACTCGAGAGGCTGAGGTGGGATCACTTGAGCCCGGGGTCTGAGGTTGCAGTGAGCTACGCTGAACACCGCAGCACTCCTACCTGACAATAGAGTGAGCCCCTGTCTCAAAAGAAAAAAAAAGTATTTTTAAAATACAAAATGCCACTGCTCCCACATGTGAACAAATTAAGGTTTCTGGTGATAAATATGCACTAGAATCTGTGTAGTATTTCCCTAATTGTGACTTCCATCCAAATATGTCATCATAAGAAACACTCAAGTACCCCTGGGTGAGGTTCCATGTAAGAATTAATATGCCTAGAGCAGTAGTTCTCAGGCAGGCTTATTGTGCCTCCCAGGGGTCACTTGGTAATGCCTGAGAGCTGCTTGGTTGTTTTAGCTAGAGGAACCCTTCTGGCACTTAGTGGGCAGATGCCAGGAACCCTGCAGGCATCCTACAGTGTCCCTGCAGCCCTCTACCACACACTCATCCAGCTCCGAATGCAGGGTCCCTGCAGCCCTCTACCACACACTCATCCAGCTCAGAATGCGGTGTCCTCTGCAGCCCTCTACCACACACTCATCCAGCTCAATGCGGTGTCCCCTGTAGCCCTGTACCACATACTCATCCAGCTCGGAATGTCAGCAGAGTTTAGCTTGAGAAACCCTAATATGCAACAATTATTTCATATTTTTTAGGCAGCCAGTTCAGCACTTGGTGGCCCTACTCTAACTCATGCAGTGACCAGAGCCACAAAAATGCTTACCGCAACCGCCATGCCAACTGTAGCAACATCAGTTCAGTCCCCATATAGGTAAGTGATTATGGACGTGGGAAATACACAACATGCAAATATAGATCAGTTTAAAAAAAAAATTGGTATCTTTTTTCTCTATATAGGTCCCTCAATTATTGATTTCCTCATTTATAATAATAATTTTTACAAGCAGTAATATCCTAGGAGTTACATATTCTCCATCTTGCATTCTCAAATCTGTGCTTTTGAAAAATCTGTGTGTAGGTCATCACCCAAACCATCCAAGTATGGCTCTGTCCCTCCCCCTCTACCCAGTGACAGGTGTTCTTGTTGCGTTTATTTGACTATTTTCGCTTTTAATTCTGTGTAGCATGAGTAACCACCTCTTTAGGATGAAATAAACATTCTTTGTACGTGGAGTAATTTTTTTCAAGTTTGAAATATTTAATAACTTATTAGATACAGCTTTTCCCTTTGAATAGTGAAACCCAGTATGCATTATAATATAATCATAGTCTACTAAACTATTAATTAGTGAGAATTTTATCCCCAAATATTTGTGTTAAAACTTTAAACTGACATTATCTCTTACTCAAAGTGCTGTTTTGAGTTTTCAGATATTATCAGTGAAATCTGAATTTAGTATTTCCTATAGTTCTTTCATATAGTGAGGAGAAGCAATGCATATTTTAGAACATTAGATTGAAATAATTAAACTACATTTGTGCTAATAGAAATTTGAGCCTTTATTTACCAGTTAGCAGCCCCAGATGGAAAAACCCTGGCAGGTGCTCAGACTCTCTGGACCTTGCTCTGCTGCCCTCTAGTGGTGGGTACTTGCAGGGTGTCTGTCTACTCAAATTACTGTATATATTTACTTATTTTTATTCACAATTGGGGGATATTCCTTTGCTTTGTAAAGCCTTCATTTAAAGGAGGAATAAAGGCAAAGGGTCCTTGCCCACATCATTTTTTTACCTTCTTTTTAAAAATGAGTACTATGTCACTATACATACTATTAATATGAAAGAAGTCAGGAAAACTCAGCCCTTATCAAACTTCATTTTTAAAAGGCAGCAGTAATTACAGATTGAAGTCATGGCAGTAACACTAACCTGACTTCACATGCCCACATTCTTGGCACTGTCTCAAATAGTCTTCCACTAAGAATGTGCAATCAGTTCCTAGTTAAGTGTTTGTATGGTATAATATTATCTCTGTCACTCAGTTCCTCAGTGATCCATTTATTTGGTGAATCAGAATAGAAGTGCATTTATGAGCTGCTGGATTGAGGCTGTCAAATTGCCACAACTTGAAATGAGTATAGTTTTTGTTTTAGTTTTTTTTCTCTTAACTAAGTCCTTTTGATTCTGGATCATTTCATATTTGGGTGACTCCAGAGAAAAAACACGTAAATATTTTAAAATATTTTTACTAAAAATTCAAAACAGTGTTAATAAGAATTTGTAATTTCAAAGTTGAATTGAAACAAGAATTTATAGTTTATCTCATTTCACTAGTTTTGAAAGAACTTTTCAATATTCGTAATTGTTTCGACTCATGAGGAAAGATGTCTTTTCCCATCTATCCAGTGTTTTAATTCATTATTGAGGTATAACAGTTCACTCAACAGTTCACTCACTTATTATAACACTTAGGTATTTCCTAAAGATATTTCATATGAATTTCAAGTTCTGACTCTTATCCATAAACCAGAAGAACTTAGAACTCTGATAAGTATATTTAATAGAACTGTTAAAATGTGTTTAACCAGTTGTTTTTAAAGCGAAATTTTTAGTACTGTTAATCAACATTCCATGCCAATTGTTATAAAATTGTAGTTCCTCTTTTCAGGTTTAGTAATATACCTATTTGAAGTATCTAAACTGTGTTTGAGTGGAGTTCCTGAATTTCCATTTCATAATACATGTTAATACATGTGGTATGGCACTATGATTATGTAAGCTGCTGAGTTTTTACAGTCCTGTTGTTACAGATGATAAAATTCCATAGATCTTTTACCAAAACAGACTGCCACTTATGAACAGCAGTTTGTATTTGTAGGATACTTACTGATTTGTCTTGTAATTTTTAGGCAGTTCAGAACTTTGTCAGATTTCATGTGTTTACAGAATTTTGTAGTGTAGTTATAAGATTATGAGAGTCGTATTCACTGATTGTTCCTCACTGATGAATTGCTGGGCAGATAGGCCTAGAGACCCAGATCTTCTGTTTACAAAGTGACTGTCTAGAAAAGCAAAAGAAGAAAGAAGAGAAGGGAAGGGGCGTGGGGCGGGCGGCTTCTCCTCCTCCCTCC
Organism: Arctocebus calabarensis; assembly: GCA_963573935.1. Classification (NCBI taxonomy): domain Eukaryota; kingdom Metazoa; phylum Chordata; class Mammalia; order Primates; family Lorisidae; genus Arctocebus; species Arctocebus calabarensis. The sequence goes on along the minus strand of CAUYON010152336.1, from coordinate 9,498 downwards.
ATTTGTGCACTACACCTGCGAGCTACTGAACCACCTCCCGCACTAAGCGAAAGGGAAATTTGATTTTAGCAAGTTTCAGTCTGTGACCAGCGAGTACTATGATTGTGGTTTTGGTGAAACAGAGTAAAATTGAGCTCAAATCAGCAATTCGTTTCAAGTACATTAAAAAAACTTGTTTTGTTAAATCCATAGATCCACTAAACTTGTAATAATCGAGAGATTGCTACTTCTGGCAGAACGCTATGTGATCACTATAGAGGTAAGCCTTTCTTCCTTTTAAAGCAGCTCCATTCGTCATATCATGGGACAAAATGTGTCGTGTTATTTCTGACATGTTCAATCACTAGTGGCACAGTCATCTGACGCGTGTCACTCCTTATATCTTTTTCAAGGATTTTTACTCTGTTCCACGAACTATTCTACCTCATGGTGCCTCATTTCACGGACATCTTTTAACTCTTAATGTTACCTATGAGTCTACCAAAGATACCTTCACTGTCGAGGTAGGTTTACGTTAAACTGTTGCCACTTCCATGTTGGTTATCTTGATATTTCCTAAAAACAGTCTTGATTAAGACAGTTGCATGAATGATGATTCTAAAAGCTGTTTGGTAAACACATTTAGAATTATGATCTGAAGTGAAAGGAAACTATGGACTATGAGCAGGCATATAAATAAATACATCATGTCAGGTGGTGATAAGTGTTATGAAGAATAGATAAGAACACAGGGTGATGGGTATGCATGAAGTATTTTAGGTAAAAAGATGAACAGGAAGGGTCTCTCTGAAGTGGTAACATTTGAGCACAAACCTGAGTAAAGTGACAGTAAATGATGTTTGCAGGCAAATTTCAGGCAAAGGGAGCAGCAGGTAGCAAGACCATTAAGCTGGCTGGTGTGGGCAGAGTGCGGCGGGGAGGGGCTGGGAATGTCATCTCACGCGTGCTGCGGGGGGAAACAGAAGGACAGGACTCTGGTCTTCGGGCTCTCTGCTGTGTCTGCAGCTGCCCGAATGCTGCCCAGGACATGGTAGCTGCTCACTGTCAGTAAGTGAACGGATTCTCTCACAGCAGTGTAACATTCTGTTTTACAGGCTCACAGTAATGAGACCATAGGGAGTGTCCGGTGGAAGATAGCCAAGCAGTTGTGCTCTCCTGTGGATAATATACAGATATTTACAAATGATAGCCTGGTAGGTTTGAATGAGCAGTTTTAATGAATAATAAATGGATCTGATTTGACGCTTATCCTGATATGAGTAATTTCTTCTTCCTTTCCCTCTCAGTAATTAAGAAATCACTTTTTGCAGCTGACAGTGAATAAAGATCAAAAGCTCCTCCACCAACTGGGCTTCTCTGATGAGCAAGTCCTCACAGTAAAGACTTCGGGCAGTGGGACCCCGTCTGGGAGCTCAGCAGATTCCTCGACCAGCTCTGGCAGCAGCAGCAGTGGAGTCTTTAGTTCTTCATATGCCATGGAGCAGGTACTGGGTGATACATCTTAATATAAAAAACAAGAATTTCACAATCATGAGCTTTTTTCCTTCAGCCCATGTAGATTTGGATTATGTCCTTTATTCCTCACACAAGTACCGATTCTTCAAAATGGTATAACAGAAACGCGGGGGGGGGAAGATGTATAATTTATTGTCTTCTAGATCTTGGAACCTTCTGTGTCCCTAAGTCATTCTCATGCACCTCTCTTCATTGATTCATTGATTTTTCTCTCTCTGCTGGGCATTCCCTTTAGCATTCAAGCATGTTGTGACTTCTGTCATCAGGAACAAACCTCTTCATCCTATCCACCTTTCATTACAGCCCTATTTTCTCCTTCCCCAAACAGCAGAAGTCCTTGAAAGAGTTGCCTAAGCTGTTTGCAGCTTCTCTTTTGCTTTCTTCTCCTGATCCCACCCTGGGAAAGTTGGGCTCTGTTCAAGTTTGTCTGTCACCTCCTGCCAGTCCTCATCTTCTTGACGCATCAGAGGAGCTGGCGCCTGCGACCTCACTCCTCTGACTTGCTTTCCCAGCCCTTCTGCCTGCTCCTTTTTATTCCTCTCCCCGATGTCGCATGGAGCCATTCCCTGGTCAGTTCTTAGACCTCTCCTCGGTCCATCCATTAGGAATCCTGTCCAGTCTCAAAGCTTCGTGTATTATATGTGCATTGGTAACACTCCACCTTTTATCTTAGCCTGAAGTTCAGATATATGCACCTCAGTATCTCTTCTTAAACGTCCCAATTTATGCCAAACTGAGCTCCTGCTTTCCAAACACCTCACCCCACCCTGGACCTCTTCTTCCCACCTTTTCACTGTGTCTTGAATAATGGCATTGCTACTCTTCTCCTTGCTTATGCCAAAATCCTTGGGTCTCCTCCTTTCACTCCTGTATCTGTCACAAATCCTGGACACTACATTAAAAATCCATCCGGAATCTATCTGCTTTTCTCTGCCTCTACACCTTGCACTCTGACTCAGGTGACTGTCATCTCTCACCTCAGTAGTGCCCGAGCTGGGCTCATGGCTTCTGCTCTTAACACCATTCTAGACGCTTCTCTGTGGGTACCCAGCAGCCCATGTCTTGCTAAACACAAGTCAGACTGTGCTGCTTCTTGGCTCCTGCTGCACTCAGCGTAAGAGCCAGAGTCTTCGCTGGGACCTTCAGTGCCTCTGATGTCCCTCTGGAACCTCCCCGAGGTTATCCCCTGTGACCTCCCTCCCCCGAGGCTGGTCCTCAGACACAGCAGGGCCTGTGCACAGGCTCTTCCCTGGGCCTGGGCTATTCTTCTGCAGCCTCCAGCTGGCCCACTCTCACTTTCCTCAGCTTTTACTCACATGCAACCTGTCAGTGAGCCTTGTTCAGCCATCCGTCCACATTCTCCACCCTTTCTTACTCCTATACTACATCTCATTTCCCTTCCCCACTTTATTTTTGGGAATGAGGCAGTGAATAAGACCGGGGGTTCCAGACCAGCCTGAGCAAGAATGAGACCCTTTGTTTTGTTTGAGATAGAATCTTGCTCTGCCCAGGCTAGACTGCAACCTCAAACACCTGGCTTCAATTGACCTTCTTGCCTCAGCCTCCCAAGTAGCTGGGACTACAGGTGCCCCCCACCACACCTGGCTAAATTTTCTGTTTTTAGTAGAGATGGGGTCTCATTCCATCCTCAGCCTGAGTTCAGACTATCCTCCCACCTCAGCTTCCCAGAGTGCTGGGATTACAGGAGTGAGCCATCACGCCTGACCACCTACTTTATTTTTTAAACATATTATATATTTTATTCATCTTGTTTGTCGGTTTCCCCCAACATAATGTACATTCCATGGGAGCATATTTTTGTCTGTCTTATTCACCGCCTCATTCCCAAACCTAAAACGGGGCCTACAATGTGATAGGTGCTCAGTATTTGAATGACTTCAGGAATTGGTCAGATCATTTTGTGCCTTTTCTCTGTCAAGACTGAGCTTGACTCCAGGGCTACAAAGCTGAATAAGACTGTTTTGCTCTTTAGGCTTTTATAGTCTAGAAGCAAGCTAAAGTAAAGATGTTTAAAAGATGAATAGAAATTTTTTTGATGATTATTATATATGCTCCTTAAATTTAATTCCAAACGTAAGGTCTTTGTATAACAGTCTTTCACTTACAGAGCATAACCTTGCAATAGATATCAAAGAACTCCCAGGCTCAGTATGGGCTGAGTATGTATCCCTTAGGACTCTTGGAATATTTGCAAATGTATGATGAGGTATCGTAGGGGTGGGACCCAAGTCTAAACACTAATTAATATTATGACAGTTAATAGCAACAAAAAAAATGAACACTGTATTTAGTACCTTGAGGTTTAACATTTTTAAACTATCTCATACTTATTCTGAATTTATTAAAACTCTTGCCATATACAAATGCATTGTGTTATGGTGTCTGGTTTCTTATTTCTTTAAGAAGTACTTTAATCACGTCTGAATCTCTTCTATGTAGTAATATTCATTTTATCTTTTCTGATCTTTAGGAAAAAACAGGGTAGCTTCTTCTCAACTTAAATTACACACATTTCTGTGTTGTATATGAATGTGTGAATATAAAATGCTAATTTTCTTTTGCTTTCAAATTACCTCGTTTGCTCCGGATGGGTGGTGCCCACTCTGTAAGAGGTTCCTCACACGTCTGTGCTTTCCCCTCTTGGCGCTTTGCCCTCCCCCAGCAGGTGGCCGGGAGACAGAGAGCAGGCCGGGCCCTCTAGAAGGCATGAACCCTCACCCAGTGCAGACGGGCGCTGCTACACCCCCTGGGGCTTTGTAGTGGCCAGCCTTTCAGAACTCATATTTTTAGTGGTTGTAAGTCTGATGAGAAAAGGAGAAGGTTCTTTTTGTAAATGCGAATCTGCGTTTTGCTTTTCTCCCTCAGGAGAAATCCCTCCCTGGTGTCGTGATGGCCCTCGTGTGTAATGTGTTTGACATGCTTTACCAGCTTGCCAATCTGGAGGAGCCAAGGTAAATAGAAAGATTTGTGAGGCTTGAAAGAAAATTGCTAAGCTTAGAGAACCAAGTAATGCCTCCCTTGAAACAGTGGTTCTCAATCCGTGGGTCGTGACCCCTTTGACAGGGGTCGCCTAAATACATCCTGTGTATCAGATATTTACGTTATGATTCATAGCAGTAGCAAAATTACAGTTATGAAGTAGCAATGAAAATAATTTTATGGTTGGAGGTCGTATTAAAGGGACTATATTAAAGGGTCGAGGCATTAGGAAGGTTGAGAACCAGTGTCTTGAAATGTATTTTACTTTCCATCCCATCCCATACTTTGTTATTAAACTGTGGCTTATATGAAAAAAATTTATATTTGAAAAATTTCAGGATAACTCTACGTGTACGAAAGCTTCTGCTCTTAATACCCACGGATCCAGCCATCCAGGAAGCCCTTGATCAACTTGATTCTTTAGGAAGAAAGGTATGAATATCTTTGATAGTATTTAACTAGCATGGGAATTTATGTCATAATTCAGTGAAAGTACAACCTGAAATCACATTAAGGTACTAGATACTATCTTTCCATGGCATATTTCTTCTTTTGGAAAATACCTTTGCCATACAAAAGTACATGTTGACTTTTAAATTATCTATATAGCATCAATAATGACATCAGATGCTAGAACTGTACAAGCCTTTAATGTACTTCTGCCACCTCCCACCCCGCCTCCCCCGCATTGCATGTTAGGAGACCTAGGCCTAAAGAGATGAAGTTACTTGTTCAGGATCAGACTTTAGTTCTGATTCACTTGATGTTTTTCTTTGGTCGTAATTCCTTTTTGAATCTGATTATTACAAATGCTGAGTTGCTTTATATAAATGGGTTATTGTTTAATTTTTTCATAGTTGATTTTTAAAGTTCATTTTGTTTAATTATTAGAATGTGTTCCATAAGAGATTTCTATATATATATGTAGAAATTGTGTTTTATCTAGATATTGCATAGTATCTACAATATTATGTAATGTATTCTCAGAATAAATTCATTTAGAAAAAGTTGTTAGGACTATGTTTTGTGTTTTATATCTTAGTGGTTGAAATTTAGATCAGCTCAGTCATGTCATTTGTGGTTTATTAATTTGAGGAAGAAAAATAATGGAATTATTAAATACATATATCACTAGTATTAGCTTTAAAAAAATTCTCAAGATTACCACTTTAACGGTCTTATAATTTCCTTATCAATATTTAGTAGTACAAATTTTAAACACAGAAATAAAATTAAAATGACCTAGCTAGGATTGCTTCATGTATTCTCAAAAGCATTCATGTAGTATTTGAATATCATTTAACACTTAGAATTTGTATGATGAAGTTGAAATTTCGTTAAACCACAAAATGATGTGGTTTTATTAACTTAATTTTTAGAAAATTTAGTTTTTAATATTAAAGAGGAAAAGTATTAGAGTATGTGCTGAGGTCTATTTCTCTATAATTTATGCTTTGAAGATACGTATTTATTTTCTCATTCTTTTAAACTTAGAAAACATTGCTGTCTGAGTCAAGTTCTCAGTCGTCAAAATCTCCGTCTCTGTCTTCGAAGCAACAGCACCAGCCGAGTGCCAGTTCCATTCTAGAAAGTCTGTTCCGATCTTTTGCCCCAGGAATGTCCACTTTCAGAGTGCTCTACAACCTAGAAGTAAGAAGGCTCATTTCTTTGCATTTCATTTTGACAGATCCATTTGAATTTATAGATTCATGCTTTTAGAAGTCAGAAACAAATAAGATTCTGTTATTGTGGACACATCTTTTTAAAAAATAGAGCATAATTTGAAGCTATTTTTTATCTTTGAAAATGCTTGATTATTTTCATTTGATACCTGTGTATGTTGTTCCACTTGCAAAATAACATCTAAATAAATAATTAGGGAACACAGTGTATTAAACACATGTCCTTACCATCTTTAGAAGTTTTGCATGTCGGCTCGGCGCCTGTGGCTCAACGGGCTAAGGCACCAGCCACGTACATCTGAGCTGGCGGATTCGAATCCAGCCTAGACCCGCCAAGCAACAATGACGGCAGCAACCAAAAAATGGCCAGGTGTTGTGGCGGGCGCCTGTGGCCCCAGCTACTTGGGAGGCAGCGGCAGAAGACTCGCTTGAGCCCAGGAGTTGGAGGTTGCTGTGAGCTGTGATGCCACAGCACTCTATCCAGGGTGACAGCTTGAGGCTCTGTCTCAAAAAAAATAAAAAAATTAAAAAAATAAAGTGATGTATTGGGCGGCGCCTGTGGCTCATCGAGTAGAGCGCCAGCCCCATATACCAAAGGTGGCGGGTTCAAACCCGGCCTTGCTGAACTGCAAAAAAGAAAAATAGCCTGGTGTGGTGGGCGCCTGTAGTCCCAGCTACTCGGGAGGCTGAGGCAGGAGAATCGCCTAAGCCTAGGAGTTTTGGAGGTTGCTGTGAGCTGTGTGACGCCACGGCCCTCTACCGAGGGTGATAAAGTGAGACTCTGTCTCTACAAAAAAAAAAAAAAAGTTGTGAATTATTAATTTTCAGCTTCTTGACTGAATGCATCCTGACTTTTTTAAAAGCTATTATAATTTATTGTTGTTCATGAAGCTTTGTGAGGAGTTTATCAGGAATCACGTTAGTATTTTAAGGTTAAAAAAATAGTTTTGGAAGAACTAGAGCCAAGGATTATTTTTATTACTGTCTTCATCCTTTCAGCCTGCTGTAATAAATTAACAGAGAAACATTTATTTCTCAGAGTTCTGGAGGCTGGGGAGTCCCAGATCAAGGCTTCAGCAGATTCAGTGTCTGGTGCTGGCTGGCTTCCTGGCTCATGGACGGCTATCTTGGCACTGTGTCCTCACTTTCAAAATAATGAATTTTGGGGAACACAAACATTCAGTCCATTGTAACTACCTCCTCAAAAGGACCGTTAAGCTAATAGATTGAGTTCAGTAAACATTTACTAACTGTTTATTACTACCTTTAAGTCATTGTGGTATTTAAGGGGTCAGATCTGCAAAGACGAGATATTTACTCCAAGATTTTATGAATAAGACTTGAGATGCCAAATGTACTCAGTCCAGAAAGCAAAGCTTTAACAAAGCACTGTAAGAAAGTTACCAGGGGGAAACAGTTTGCTCTTAGAAACTGGTAGGTCAGACCCTGTGCCACTTTAATCCAGTAAACCTTCAGGTAAGGTAAGGCTCGAGAATATAAAGCCCTGAGTGATTTTGCTTTGTCCTAGGAAAGTATGTCCAGGCACTTATTTATTCAAGAATCCATATTATTGCCTAAGCACCTTGGTTATTATATCAGGCGTCTTAGAGTTCACAAAGGTCATAATCGTTAAGAGAGTACTTGCAAATTTTCCCAAGTTTTTTTTCAACTGACAATCTAATTTGGAGTATATAATTAATTCATTTTCCTAGTCCACTTGTTAAAGCGTATGTTAGAGATGTAACATTTCATATTTGCTTTAAAGCGATCAATCACTCTTGTGAAAAGATGTGTTGGGTTCAAAAGGAAAATACATTTAGCCAATATTTTTAAAATAAAACATGTTCTTATTTAATATGGACATTTAAAAATATATGTAATACTCCAAAACAAAATTGCCTAGAAATTTTTGGCCAACATAAGCTTATATAAAGCTTAATCGTGAATTTGCTGCCAGGTTTGTTACTTGCTTTTGAGTGCTTATCTCAAAGTTAAGGTATAATTTTAACATGCTCATTTGAGAGTGCCTAGAAATCAAAATGGTCCAACAGTTTGCCTAGCTTATAATCAACTACCTAAATTACGTCATCTTAAAGCAGAAGCACCAGAAGTAGTAAAATAGCTCCAGTATAATATTTAGGACTCCTGAGTAACCATGAATTCCTTTGATAGGTTGTGTTTTACTTTATATACACAGAAAATATTTGGAAGACCTAACCTTCCCTAAAGAACTTATTTTTTTGCTGTCACCTGAGAGGTTAATTTCCTTGTATTTTGCTCCCTAAGTTAATATTTGTGCACTAAGAAACTTCAAAGATACCCATTTCTTGGAAGAAACCTGTCGTCTTCACTAAATTGTCGATTAAGGATGGGAGTATGTGCCCGTAGATGAAAGGCTACGTACTCCCAGAAGGCTTAGAGGAGCCAGGGTTCCCTTCTCCCCCATAATGCTCAGTATCCAAGGCTGGTGAGCCTGTGTCCCTGGTAGCAAGCTTGGAAGCAAATGGCTCTATAATAAATCTCACATTAAATGTCTAAACTTACAAAAACCCATAGGTTCATAGAAGCAGATTTCTAGAACAGAAGAGGATATTGAACTACATCTAGTTTAAAACCGGGGCAATAATACGTTTAAATTTTTTGAGTCATAACATGTAACTAAGCAGTTGTTTACTGAACACTTGTTTTGTGCTGGTGCTTGCACTAGTACTTTAACTTCATATTATCTTACTTAATCCAGTAAACCTTCAGGTAAAGGTAATACAAACCTCATTTAGCTGATGAGAAAACTGAAGCAAAGAGAAAATTAGGGCTGGGCACGGTGGCTTATACCTGTAGCCCCAGCACTTTGAGAGGCCAAGGTGAGGGGATTGCTTGAGGCCAGGAGTTGGAGACCAACCTGAGAAACTTAGCAAGACCCTGTGGCTGTTAAAAAAAAGGTGGTGGGATAACATGCCTAAGGACTCTCAGCTATTAGGTGGCAAAAGTAGAATGTGGACTGGATCTGTAGGCTTGCACTATAGTTTGTGTGAAATTCTGCCCAACCAGCACACTCAGTTAACCTCTTCTTTAGGTGTGTCTCACAGAGGCACAGAAGGGGCCTGGGTGTTAAGATGAGACACATCTGAGTTTGCATTCTTTTTATTTTTATTTTATTTTATTTTTTTTTTTTTTTGAGACAGAACCTCAAGCTGTCACCCTGGATAGAGTACTGTGGCATCACAGCTCACAGCAACCTCCAATTCCTGGGCTCAAGCGAGTCTCCTGCCTCTGCCTCCCAAGTAGCTGGGACCACAGGCGC
>CAUYON010152335.1:0-20111 GCA_963573935.1 Arctocebus calabarensis | reverse complement strand
AGGAGGAGGAGGAGGAAGAAGAAGAAGAAGAAGAAGAAGAAGAAGAAGAAGAAGAAGAAGAAGAAGAAGAAGAAGAAGAAGAAGAAGAAGAAGAAGAAGAAGAAGAAGAAGAAGAAGAAACTGGCCAGTAGCTGAAAACAGTTGTCTTTCCTGCAGTATGGTGATCTACTCATGAAAACATAATGTGTCCCTTTAAGAATTATCGCATGTCTCTTCAGCACTTATTGTGGGGAATCTGTCAGGAGGAAAAGTAGGTATCATCTGGCCTTCTGGGCCATCCTCTGAGATAATTCTAGGGTTCCGAAAATTCAAAAAGTCTCATTCATTGAGAGGATAACCAAGTGATGTGAACTTTGACAATATACTATAGCAGGAGCCACCCTGCCCATCAGTTTCACACGTCAGGTTTTTAGCTCCAGGGGGTATTACAGAACACAGCTCAATCATTGTGAGCCTTTTTTTGTTTTTTCTTTCACCAACAAGGTATTAGTGCATTGTGAATAATTAAAACATTAAATGTTTACAGACAAAACTGCAAACTACCAAAATCAAGTAATTTATTTGTCTTACTATAGTAATTAACATGCACTGCCTCCCTTGCCACCTTAGACCAGGACTAAACAGCAATAACTTTTAATACACTGTGACTGAGAAACTAACGAAACTGCTATGTTGAATTCAAAAGTCCTTGCCATTGAGCTATTTTTCATCTCAAATCTTAAATATTTGAACACACCTGAATTCGTGTAGACAACAGACAATCAAACGAGGATATGAACCAAACAAAATGCTTTCCATAAATAAAGTATTAAACATACATTCATGTGAAAAAACTGTCTTTTTGTTCTGTATGGAAGAAGGTACCAGAAACATTTCATTTTGTACACTGTTATGATAATACTTCATAAGATACAGGGTATACATGTGTCTTCAGATAATAATCCTCCCCACCCTTCCAACTGATTACATATATACCTTGGGCACACAGGTCTCCATTAAGTTGGATGCCTTCTGAGATACTTTACTTCCCCTTACTCCAACCATCACTCTCTAATTTGTTCACTGCCAAGGGTATATATATATATATATATATATATATATATACTATAGCTCTTAATTCTTCCTCCGTCACTACTTTTATAGGCCTGTCGCCTAACTTCTCCCCTCCCCTCATCATTCCAGGGAACTGGTTCATCCTAAGATCTCTAACCTTTTAACTGACTCGACCAACGAGACCACCAATCCCATCCACACAACTTCTTTTCTTCTGCCAGATTTGGCTTGCTGATAGTAGGGGTCTGGGTCTTGTTTTGGAGAGCAGGGCCTCTTTCTATCACCCAGGCTGAAGGCAGTGGTGTGATCATAGCTCCCTGCAGGCTTGACCTCTAGCCTTAAGTGATCCTCCCTCCTAAGCCTCTCAAGTGGCTGGACCTGTAGGCACGAGCCATCGTACCAGACTAGTTTCTGAAACATCTTCCATTTTCTGTTTACAAGGTGCAGTCCAGTGTGGTCTCCTCCCCTATCCGTGACCTTGTTTTGCTGCCGCACATTCTTTTCTGTGTCTTTCCCTCTAACCCCAGCGCTCCTCCACCAGCCTCTCCTTGGAGCTCCTTCCTCCCCTCTTGCCTTTGGGTGGGATCATCTGGCATTGCAGACTCAGTAATCACTTTTGCACTGATGACCCCCACACCTCCGATCCCATTCGGAACCTTCCCCATCTGGGTTCCAGCTTACTTGCCTGGCAGCTCTGCTACATGACTCACCTTTGCCTTAAAATTCTGCTTGTCCAGTGAACATCTTAACCTCTTTCACAAACTCTTCTGGCTTTCCCTGTGTGTTTGCTGGGGCCACCATTCACCCTTCAGAGTTCAAATCTTCCATCACGCATGACTAGTGGGCTCTCGTTCTCCCCGCACTCCATACCCCCACTCTTTCTTTGGTACATCTTGTCCTTGGCTGAGTAGTGCAGGTCACCGCATCTTGCACACTCCCGCCTACCTTTCTGCACAATAGTTTTGGTCATGTTTTAGAATCATCTTCAAATGTACTTGAACTGGATCTTTCTGATCAAGTTGTGCTCCACTCCTGGTCTATCCCCAAATTACAGTAAGAAGTGAAAGCCCTTCACCATGATATTTTACATATACACATGTTGCATAGGTACATGTTTCACAGACCACAAACTTGGGCATGTAAAAATAGAATGTTTCTCTGAAAATAAATGTAATTTCTAATTAAATATCCAGGAAGTTGGAGGATAGGCAACTTGTAGATACTTTTGCACAAGTGATGGGACCATAGGGCACCTGATGCTGTTATCTCAGCAGCTCTCTCTCTGCCATTCCAAGCTATCATTTCTCCTGTTCTCACCAGTTGCTGGCTAATTTCACCTTCTTAGAGACTGAATTCAGAAAAGTGAGGGAAAGATCCTCTTTGCTAATGGGTCCCCAATCTCTTTGTGGTTCTGGTGACAGAAAGATCTGGATTCAAGGGACATCCAAGAGCACTTCCAGAACCCAGCTCTCTTTCTTCCCTAATATTTTTTTCTTCTGTTCATTCAGTGAATCATAATATCAGTAGGGGATTGGTTTATAGAAACCTTTTTCGTAAGGTAGGATCCAGGTTATTGAATGGACTTGATTTTCCTAGTTGGGTTTATGCTATAACAATCTTATCTCTTAACACACTAGATGCTTCCAGCACAGAAGGTAGGCAGGAGTAGCAGAAAAAAATAGGGAAATGGGTAAATACTACAAAATATCTTGTCATGACATCACATTAGCAGAACTTAAACACCACTGGCAAGGGTGGCGCTTGTGCCTCAAAGGAGTAGGGTGCTGGCCCCACATACCAGAGGTGGCGAGTTCAAACCTGACCTTGGCCAAAAACTGCAAGAAAGTGAAAAAAGAAAAAAAAAAAAAACTACTGGCAAACTTATACCTCCGTAAAGGATGCTTGCCAACCTACAAGGCAGCACTTCCTATTCACTCTTCTTCAAAAGGAACGGCCCACTTCACTGTTATTTTTCTTTAATGCATTTAATGCCCGTTTTTGTTTTCTAAACAATTTTAAATACATATGGGGACATGAGCTCATCATATTCCTCCACCATAGCATTTCCAAAATGTTATATGGAAGGAATCGTTTTAAGTAAATATAGGGTCTCTAAATGGGTTTTGTTTGGCTTATGACAAGTTTTAAATCTTTCAAAAAAACAATTTTTTTTTTTTTTAGCAATTGAGCATTTTCACATAAATCAACATTTTCTGCTGTTCTGGAAAAATACGAAGAGTTGGCAACATCAGGAGCTTGACCAAAATTGGCTTACATGAAGGTTTTAAGGTTGGTGATTGTAAACTGAGCTGCCATAAATAGTCTAGTGCAAATGTCCTTATGATTAAATGATTTGTTTTCTTCTGGGTAGAAAAATAGGGTGGGTAGGTAGAAGAGAGAACTAATATCAACTTTTCTATATTCTGGACAACTTGTACACACACACACACACATATACCACTGAATCCTTACAGTTTGGGAGGTAAGATATTATTATTACTATTTTAAGAAGCTAGAAAATGATGAAGCCAAGAAAGGAGCCTGCATGTCCGTCACTAGGAAGCCACGCCACTAACACTACTAAACAGAAGTGGCTAGAAAAGAATCCAGTCCCAACGCATCCAATTCTCAGTGATACTTTTCATGAAAAAGAATGGGCAGAAACCAACAAACCAACCAAAATATAAAACTGTATGGTTCTGCCATTCCTCACTACTTCAAAGCAAAGCTCTTTCTTCCTCAGTAAAAAATTAAGCAGCTCTAAGTCGGAACTTGACTGATTTACCTTAAAGTCATCATCCTTCTATGCTTTGGAGTACTTCTAGTCACCACTACCATACATGTTTGCTTTCCAAGCATGGCAGAAATCTCTATGATATAAATCATATTAATAACTTATAATTTACTTAAGGTTGCCCTGATCCTTTTCAAAATGGGAGAATATCCCCTGAGAAAGCATCCGGAGAGTTCCATGAGAGTGGCACTTTCCACGGTCTCTATAAAGACAGAAGGCAGCAATTTTCTTTCTAAACCAAATCTGTCTGACAAAATACACTTGCTATACTAATAAAGAATGGTTCTCTTCAGAGAGTTTGCACCTCTCAGATATTTGTGGGCTGTTGTCAGGCTACTCACCTCTGCTGTGGGTATTTTTAGTTCTTTTAATCACTGCTAATAAATCAGTCCTTTCATTCTCTTAATGGTTTTTCTTGCTTTTCTCTGAACTCTATCCAATTGGCTTTTGTGTTTTTAGTAATGAGCAAACCAAAAATAAATGTAATATTCCAACTGTGACCTCTTTTTTAATATCCCGAAGGTTAAAGAAGCTATTGATTCCCCATAAAACACTTAAAAATAAAACAAAACCAAAGACAAGGAAAGAAATCAATTAAAAAGAGATAGTAATGGTTCCTATGAGTGTTGCAATTTCATAATATATTTGTGTTCTCTTTTTCAACTTAATGGCCTTCTCATTATTATATTATTATTTGACTAGCTGTGCAATTCAAGTTAGTTGCTTCTAGAGCCTTTAACAAAAAAAAAAAAAAAAAAAAGACCACTATGTGAAACTCTCTAGTTATTTCCCCAACCCTATCCCTGTGGCCAGGGTCCTGCTTGCACTGGACTAATTCCTCGAATAATTCACGCATGCCTGTCCTAATGAGTCACCAAGTAGCATCCATCCTAGACTGTTGAGTGTAGGAGGCCACGCACTTCCAGTTGAATTGCTGCTTCTCAGGTCCCACTGTTTCTCTGAAAAAAAATGAAGCTTAGTCTTTGGTCCAGCTCCCTTGCCTGACAAATGTACTTGTTATCGAGAATGGCCTCTCATTCTTCACTGGCTCACTCTGGTGCCAGCCTCAGCCTCCATCACTCTTTCTTACCTTGGGTAAACAGAAGTTCCAAAATATGATAACCATGAATTCAAAATTTATTTTAACTGAAAAGGTAGACCTTTGTTTTCAGGATAATTCATCTACAATTTTCAAACATTCCTGAAATAGTCATTTTCAAATCCAAGGGAAAAAAATGTTATCTCAATAAGAACCTTGTTGTCTTTTAGCTAAAACTAAACAGCATACCAGAGTCTGGAACCCAACTGCCTGCATTTGAATCTCAGGTCCACTGCCCCATCCTGTGCCATGAGTACTTGACAGTTCTGTGTCTCGGTTTCCATATCTGCAAACTGGGGATATTAATAATAGCACCTATCTCACAGGGCTGTGAAATTCCAAGAGAATGGATGTGTAAACACTATTATTTTGTGAGTGTTTACAAGCACCTCTGAACAACGGCACTGTAAACTGCTTTCAGCTCCCCAACAAAAGTGGTTTCCACCTGCAAGGATGCTGACTTACGGCTGGAAATTCAGAACGTGTACACAGACAAAGACAAAAGACCATCATAAAGCAGTATATATGTGCTCTCCAGATCTATCTTTTTGTGTCTAAACTTTGAAGGCACTTATCATGGGACATTTGCAAGCTATTTAATACTAAATCTAGATGATTCATCTTATCCCGAGAGACAGAGCCAGCTGGATCCATCCTTACATTGAGTAATCAATTATAAGCATTTAATTCAGGCTTTATAGGTTTGGGACCTGATTTTTAGCAGAATAAGATGTGTAATATTAAAGTTCTAAAAAATATGTCAATCTGTGGATTAAACTATCTGTCTACTTGTGTCATCTTCCTTATTTTTAAAAGGAGAGGCATGTAAATAAAAATTCTGAAGGAATATATGTCATTCATATTTGTTAGTGTATTTTATTCACCTTGCTATACCTTTCTGTAATCTTTAAGTTTCATGTGACACGTATAAAATATAATGAAGGAAGAAAAAATCTCCAGGACAGTTTCACCTCAAAAATGGAGGAAAAAGTTAAGATAAAATATTAAGAGTATTTTATTCTGGACAGGGTTGATGGAATTGTGCGATAAAAGAAGATTATTCTTGGCTATCAATTTTCTGCCTAGCATTGTGAATTAGACATTAGTTTTTCAGAAAATCACCATCTATCTGTAATACTGTGAATATATATCTCTCTAAACATTTAAGCTAGAAGATTTTGATTTCTTCCATCCCGCACAACCTTTTTTGAGCCAAACCAAATGACTCTTCTCAGTGTGTGGAGAGCATGAGGGCTTCTCTCGGGATGTGGTCTGCGAGTGACTAAGAGCTGTTTGACCTTGAAAAGTTGTTTTACTTTTTCTGTCCTCAAGTTCTATTTAACCAATCTATTTTATATAGCTTTCACTGTAACCCACTTCAAAGCTTTCCTTTTCTGAACAAGGTATAAATAAATCAATTTTTAAAAGAGAGAACTCAAACCAAGACATTTGATTCTAAATTCCAAAGTCGTGATGATAGTTGAAAATTTATTATTGTCTATTTGAAATGAATTTAATAGTTAATATTCTTTGATTTTATAATTAATGCATGCCAACTCAGGAAAAGCTATTAAATAGAGAAATTCCAATTCTTAGTCACTGGGAAATTTTAAAAGAGTAAGCTATATCATTTCACCCATTGTGGCAGAAATACACAGGAAGTGTTTATGGGATGTTCTTTTAATATAAAGCAAAATCGAATCTACCTCGGATATTAATTCAAAATTAGTTTCTCAAGGCCTGGGAGAAATCACATTTCGGCACTATTATACTGGACTTAGAGTGGAATGAATTACTTTAGTTGCCACTCTTCTCTGGACATCCTAGGCACAAATTGATGGGACCATTCATTCCTTCCAAAATATTTATTGGATGTTTATTATGTGTCAGATACTCTATCACATGATTAATGTAAAAGATTAAAAATTTGATGAAATTTTTGTTTTATAAAAAATTTTCAGGGAAAATGATATTTTGATCCTACATTTTATTAGCACTTAATAGAAACAAAGAAGCACAGATTATCTACTGCCACCTAATAAAATTAAATTCAATTTAGCACTATCTTGTATTTAATATAAAATTTCACTTAAAACCAAAAATACAATTATAAAAAGGGAAAATAAATAGCATAGAAAATTTTAAATATATAACAAAGTTGCTTTTTCCTAATTAATGTTATCTAATTACCTTCTTCCTAGAACTTCTTATGCAACCATTTTTATTATACTTTATTTTGATTATGGTTTAAGCTAATTTAATTTATCTCCAAAAGGTATAGGCAGTTTATTAATTTGTTTAATGATTTTATAGACTATGGAAGCTTAGAACCTATTTAATATTGAAATTTATATACACATTCATTTATACATGCATTCTGAACTTTTTACTAATTACATTTCATATTCCAAAAACCTTGTAATATTAAACTGGTTTCACTAGAATATTGTATAAGTATATATTTATGCTGTATTTGAATATTAATTTTAGTTATCAGCCATTATAAATTTATAAAATAATGTCCTCATTCAGGTTTTACACTTCAGCAGGATGTTTTCTTTTTATATAAATGTGAAAAATTTGCAGAGTTTGCCATCGTGAAGTGTCTACCTTACAAATTGTCATGTTTCTACAAAAAAGTAGAAACATGTTTTTGCAAATAAAATCATATATTAAATGTGAAATTTAAGTGAGTACAAAGTTTTGATCACTTGTGATCCTTTGGACAGGGGAGACTACTTTAAACATATTAACATCTTGTCACTCACCTCGTAAGGACTGTAAAGTAAAAAACAATAATTTCAGATTTTCTAAACGTGAAAGCAAAAGCTTAGATTTCCAGTGAGCAAAGAGGTCAGTTACTAAGTAGCTTTTATTTGAGCAACTTTCTCAGCATATTCGACTCTGAGCTGTAATCCTCCTGCTCTTACGGAACTAGGATGTGTGCCAGTCACGAAGTCCTCTGCGTACAGAGAAACTGCTCCTGCAAGTTTAAAAGCAATAAATCCCCTGACACGGTCATTCTACATTGTATCCTATATCAAAATTTCACCTGCCCCCCCATACTTACCTAGAACTACAATGTGTCCATAATTATTAGTTTTTAGGAAAAAATTCCTTATAATACACGCAAAACGATTTAACTTTTCAGATCCCAATCTGAACATATCAGTTCCCAAGTATGTTAAGGCATCTGCTTCAAACTGGTGAAGGCTGCAGACCACGCGTCTGTTCTCATCATTAAGTTTCTCAAGCAGATTTTACACTGTGATCGCCTTTCATCCGTCCTGTGACCTTAAACATGACGCCCCACCTTGTTTGAATACGATGCTTATAAATTAAGCAAAACACACTGAAACCAGTGGAGGGTGAAAAATTCAGTCTTGATTACATTCCAACAAACTCCTTTTTCCATAAAGAGATGAATTCTGTCGACAGCGCCTTATTCTCGGGGCGCTTCCTCTCTTGCACAGGGCTGGAGGAAGCTTTCCTATGCTCTTTTGCCATCATCATCTTGGCTGCGCTCTGATTTCATGACCTCGGAGTTAATCCTTCTTTTTTTCCTATTAACAAGTGTAAGAAGCCAACTTCAAACAGACTGCAATAGGTCACAAGGTTTAATAGGCACAGAGATAATCATCTAAATTACATTTCTAGGCCTGATGGGCTAGACAGACTTCGAGGGTCACTTTACCAGCCTTTGCTGTTAATCACCGAGCTTGGTGGGTCTGGGGCGTAGCTGCCTTTGCCTCCTTCCCTCAGGGGCTGGGGCATAGTGACTGATTAGTGAAGGCAGCTGCATTAACTTTTCTCTTCCACGAAGTGCGTCGCGTCCCGAAAGGACATGAAAGTCAAATGTGGCCACAGCTCAAACACCAGATGCCTTCTTTTCATCTCTGTGGAATTATCTGCCCTCTACTTGTAGATCATGAGCCTCAGCACAACAGTTGTCGCTGATTTTCACGATCTGTTAACAGTTAGGAATTTTTACATTAAAGAACCTTCTCCTACATTTATTTTTTATGGCATCTAGGAGAATGCCATAGTCTATTGTATATTTTTTTATTGTCACATGACTCTAAGCTCTAAAAGGAATAAGAAACATGGAATTACTGTAAAGATAAAAAGAACCAGAATAAATTGACCTCTTAAAAGTCAAAGATAAACATCCTTCAGGACCTGGCAGAAGGAACAACATGATGAGATGTTTTTACAACACAGGCACATACAGTTTGTTTACATATTTCAGTTTATTATCAAAGAAAACAGCAGCCTTTCCCCTGATGGAGTGGACTGTTAAAACATGTTTAAGTGAAATCCCAAAAAAGGAATGACCAGGACTCTTTTAAAATGTATTAGTATGTTTGATATATAAATGAATATAATATAGTATGTATCGTCTATATAACACTTCGTAACTTAAAACTGAGTTTTATACCCTTTATCATTTATGCTTAAGACCAACGCAGTGAAATAGGTTGGGGCAAGTATAACTATTTGCATTTTATACATCACAGCAGTTTTCTGAGAAGGTAAGTAGCTTGCTCAATGTCGCTGAGGTAATGACAGATAGAGCCAGCACACAAATCCAGGACTTCTGATGGCACACCCAATCCATGGGTATAATTGTATAATCGCACAACATTTGCCAAAATGTAATTTTCTGGTGAAATGGTCTACGGTTTTCTTTTCTTTTTCTTTTTTTTTTTTTCGCACTGATTCAATAAGAAGGATATTAATTTGTCAAAAGAGCCATATATATTACAATGTTTCTAGAACCTTGGAGAACTCTCAATCAGGTGAAGTTTATAGAAGCCACAAGGACATAAAATCATATTTTGGTCTACTGTTCAAGAGACCATGTGTAAATCTAATGAACAAATAAATGGAATACGAAAGACTTAAGTGAAAGCC
The DNA here is from genome assembly GCA_963573935.1 of Arctocebus calabarensis. NCBI lineage: Eukaryota > Metazoa > Chordata > Mammalia > Primates > Lorisidae > Arctocebus > Arctocebus calabarensis. Next base: position 10,251 of record CAUYON010152335.1, on the reverse strand, counting down.
AGAATCAAAAGAACTGTTGGATGCTTATACATTCTAATCTCTAAAGATTTCAAAACTTTTTCTGAATTGCAAAAATATTACTCTTTAGAAAAACTCAGATCAGTTCAAGGTGGGGGACGAGGGAGCAGGGAGAGAGGAGAAGGGAGGGGTATGCTCCCACTTAATGGGCACAATGTTGGGGTGCACACCTTTTGGGGGTGGGGGACACAAATATAAGAGGGATTCTAGCTAAAAATGCAAACATTGCAACCTAATTCTTTGGATCCTCAAATAACCCTGAAACAATAAAAACCATTTAACAAAACCCAAATATTACCTCTTTATCCTTCAAACAAAAAGAAAAAAATAATTATTTAGAAACTTCAGACCCAGTGGTGGTTAGTCATCCAGAGGGCTGAATGGGCATTGAGTATGTTGTGATCTCTACTGAGATCTCCAAAGGATCGGGACAGAGTGAAAGCCCAGGCAGGGGTGTCCAATCTGTGGCCCGTAGGTCACATATGAATTATGTGGGGACTGTTTGGCTTCTCTGTGGTGTTCAATATCACAAAAATTATGCACAGACTTCTTTTTTTTTTTTTTTTTTTGCTCATCAGCTTTCATTAGTGTTTGTGGATTTAATATATGAATTAAGACAACTCTTCTTCCGATGTGTGGCAGAAAATAAAGAGGGTATTAATTCAAAGAAAAAGTAATTTTTATGATGTTTGGTCAAATGATTACCAAAATTATTACTCTTTCATGATTGAATAGTAGGAGGAATGAGGGAAAGATCATTCGAAGATACTCCTACAAAATTCTATCCCAAACATGAATCTGGTCCATTAATGAACAGAGCCTTTATTTTCTTTACCGGCCCATTCATGAGTTCTTAATTTTTAAAGTGTAGCAAAAGGAAATGTACTTTTGCCTTTAGAAGTTGCTATTATAAATATTAGTTGTCTGTTTTTTGAGACTTTGCAAAAAAAAAATATAAGAAGTTAACTGATGACTCCATACTGAGCCTCAGAGTCAAAGCATTCTGTAATAGACATTCTCGTTTGCAACAATGTGAATGTTACTTTCTTCACATTATTATTAATAATATTGCTTAATATTTCGATGCAGTAATCATCTGATTTCTTTTCTGAATGTATTTATCTTCATTCATTCTTTTCAAAGTTTTTGTTTCTAGTCCTTACCTTAAACACTATGATGGTTATTAAATTTTAAGCCTTTTTAATTAGGTGAAGGCAAAAAGTGGAAAGCTAATAAACGCATGTATAAGTGAAAATAAATAAAAAAATAAATAAAAGAAGTTGCTATTACAAAAACAGATATAAACCACAGCAACCCTAAAACCCCAAACCAACAAGCTTTGGGTACTTGATGTTGATATCCAACACAAACTACTCAGTTGGCCAGGACATTTACCTTTCCTTTTTGTTTCCATTGATTTGAATTATGTTTAACAAGGGCAAATAAAGCTAAAAAAACGACTGATTGATGCTTTCAAAGTAATCATTTTAACACTTAATTTGATATAATGTGTTACATTAATAAGTCATAAATGCCTTTGAAAATTTTATAGAAATTAAGAACCAAACTTAGAGAACCATTTTTCTTGTTCAAAATCATTTCTAGGAAGAATTTGAGGAAACAAAAAAAAACCCTTCATGTCATAAAGAATACATAGTGGTCATTATAGGATTGGAAGTTAAATTATGGGAAGCACCAGAAAGAGGTGTTTATTTGTTCCCTGGAAAAATTATCACCTTGGCGGTATTACCTAAAAATTTGTTTTTTTTACACACAAAGATGGGATTTTCTGAGAGGTGAAGAAATAACCTTTCTTATCGTACAAGTAAATAGAATGTGGAAGAACTGTGTTGAAAGAGAATGCACCTCAGCTGCATAACCCCAAAGCAGGTGCTTTTTATATGAGAAAGAAGAAAAAGCTCAGGGATAGTAAAAAGCAGTGGTTCTCAAAGTGCAGTTCTAGGACCCAAGCTGGGAGTCGGCATCACCTGGAAACTTGTCAGACATGCAAATTCCCAGGCCCCACCCAGACCTAGTGAGTCAGAACCTGAGGCTGGAGCCAGACACCTGGGTTTCATCTCCTTCCAGGAGACTCCAACGCATGCTCCAGTCTGAGAATCACGAGCCCAAGGAAAAGCAGAGACAAGAGGAATGAAAGAACGTGCAGCCCCGAATGCAGCAGGGGCAGCCCTGGCCACCGCGGCCTTCAGGGCAGAGTGTCGCTGAGCCCCTGCAGACAGTCGGAGACACATTCGGAAGCACTCAGAGAGCTTCCAGGCTGGGACTAAGCAGTGAACTACAGAAGGGTACCAGGCCAGGGAGGAACTGGGTGGCAAATCATGGCTATCGTCCTCCAAACCCACTGTGGCACACGGTTGCTCTGGGCCAAATAGCCAACGGCAGGCCAGCACCTCCCTTATTGGAGAAGGAAGTGACCACAAGGTCTTACTGGGCCCTTCAAATCAGACTGGTGGTGTTCGGAGCTTTTGCTCCTGAGTATTTACAGCACACAGAGAGGGAAGGGAAGAGCACAACATCTAGCAGTGAATGGAGACCTGGGACATACTTCTACCTGGACATGTATGTAGGTCAGTGAGGTTTTAAAAAGTCATTTGGGCCATGAATCATTTCTTGAATATTGCCCCCAATACAATAATATATGCCTCGAATACTTGAGGGGAAACACAAGGCAGCCCATGGAGAAGGCCTACCTATTTTGTCTTTGGAGAGCTACAGTTACGGGAATGGACTCTCTTTCAGTGAACTGGAATCTGTCTTCTTGTTGTGAGGGCCAAATGCTAGTATTAGGGACATTCATCATTTCTTCATTCCCCATGGTCCCATCCCTTCTTATTTAGGGGGAATCCTCTACTATGACAATCAAGGAATCCTACCCCATCTGTCTGGTAAGCAGGACAAGGACAAAACATGGCTAACGGGAATCCCCTCCCCAAGACTTTGATTTTGGAGTACACGACAGAAACAGGAAGGGACAGTTTATAATTCATTCATAGCCCCAATGTGCAGCAATACTGGTGGAAGCAGCAGCCCGTGGGGTGTGTGGAAGGGGGCACATCCAGGGCCATCCGGGGCCACGGTGGCATCTCACCATGTGGTCTCCATACTGGGACATCATCTACACCTCCCCTGGATCCTCCTATTCTCCTTGTCTGTCTTCAGGCTCTTTAGTCTTCCCTCAATAGCTCAGTTCTAAGCTACCTGATTTGTTTCGAGTAAGTTCCATTTCTGCTAAGTTTAGCCAGACTTGATTCCTACGTCCTGCACCCAAGAACCTTGACTAAAGTAATCAGGTTTGGTAACTGGGGTGTGGGTGGCAATGATGAATTTGACATTAGAGATGTAGCTGTGACTGAGGTGGGCTGTGTGAGTAAGAGTGGCTCATAGGCAATTGGAGAAAGGGATGGAGTCCACAAGGAGAAGTGAGACTGGGGGTAAATATTTCACACCATCTTCAAATGTAAAGCACTAGGACTGGAAGAGGTAGTCCCAGAAGAGGATGAACCCTGTCTGGAACCTGTTCTGAGAAAGGAGTATTCCAAACAACAATTGACCATTGTTGACACTTAGCACCAAGGTTTAGGGAATTGATGTCTTTGCAGTTCTGAGGTTGGACTCATTGGCTCAAATCAATCAGTTGACTAAAATCAATCAATAGCAAATAGTTGGGCACAAAATACAATCAGAGGTAATGAGATTTTGCAAGAACTTCCAGGAATGTGATGTGAGGTTATAAAGTCCAGTATGGCCACAGTTATGTGTGAACATGTGACAGATTCCACAGGTGCCCCAAGGCAGCTGCAGGGAGTGTGAGGGAAGAGTAACAAGCGGAATGCACAGCAGTGAGGGAGAGGAAGTAAGCACTGAACCCAACTGCACTTGGAGCTGGATAGATCTCTGGATTATTTTTTTCAGTTAAATCAGCTAGTAAATCCTCTTTATTTTAAAAACAAATTCAAATAGGGTTCTTAACCTTAGCAATATAAATCGTTCTAACCATGACATCCCTTCTCCTCTACTCCCACTCTTTCCTCCCCACACACATATGGATTAAGTTTATCATTTATAATATGAGCAAGTTGGATCACATCAGAAGACATACTAATAGCCTCTGAGTTGAATCTGATCATAGAATTTTATTTGTTTGTTTGCCTTCCAGAGGGTTCCCTTTTAAAAATGAGTTGCCAACATATAAAACTTGGGAGATCGTCTATTTAGGTCCAAATGTTTGGTTTCTTTTGAAGACCCAGGAGATCGGACAGCCCTGAGCCAACAATCCAAGATGACAGCAACCATCCTAAGCCAAGCAGGTGCGGTTTACACTTCACAGGGCACATGCTTTCCATTTTGCCACAGTCCTTACCACTTCCTATTGCCTCACACTTGGCTTAATTCTGCCCTTGGTGTCACTCACCTCTGAAAGGACTTGTGTTTGCAATACTTTATGATTAGTAAAGTCTATCACAAGTCTCTTATTTCTTTTAAGTAAAAAACAAAGAACTATAGATTAACTGCTAGACTTGGAAGAAGAACTAACACCTACTTGGATGCCCGATAATGCTCTACATATCAGGCTATGGAAATTTATCAGGGGATGGAATAGAATACCATTAAAAGATCCAAAACTCTGATAGCAAATACTTCACAGCTGAGCATATACCTTCATCGATCATCTGGGGTAAAATACCTCAGTAGTTAAAGGAGTAGCAACTAATGGTATAATCATTAACCTCATGAGGTTTAAAACTAGGCAGCCCTGGATGTAAATCTCAGGTCTGCATCTTGTTCTCTGTGATGACAGCACCCATCATGTACAATTGTAGTGACAAAATGAGACAAGAGTAATATATGACACATACACATTATGATAAGCTGCTCTACTGTGTAGGTTTTTCCAATCAGGTGTAATAGTTTTGACTGCAAAGTTTCAAACTCATAAGGTTGAAAAAAACTAGAATTTTTTTTTTAATCAAGGCTACTATCATGATCCTTTGACAAACCCATCTCCTTTCTCTGTGAGCCTGAGTCCCTTAATGATATTAAAATCCTGTATTATTACACTTCAGTCACTGCCAATGGTTAAGAAGGCCTCATTTTTCACTAAAACTGTATTCTCATGTAGATCCAAACCTTTCCCCAGGGAAGTTTAGATTTGGAGCTTCTCCAGCGTATGGTTGGTAGAGAAGTATAGCGGGCCTCATTCTAAGATAAGTCTTACAATTGATGTGTGTGCGTCTTCCTCTAGCTATTCAAGCAAACATTAAAGTAAGTGGTGGTGTGAAGGAATTTTGCAGGTGTAACTAGGGTGTTGAATCAGTTGACCTCAAATTAGAGCGCTTATATCTGTGTCTAGAGGTCAGAGAAAGGGAAGAAGAGAGAGAAATCCTTAGAGGGATTCAAAGTATGAGAGTCTCCCTTGCTAGCTTTAAGAGATGGAGCAGATCACATGGCAAAGACTGTGGGCAACCTCTGGGAGCTGAGTGCAGTCCCTAACTGGCAGCTTGCAAGACAAACCACAGTGCTACAATTATAGGAAAGGAATACAGCCAACAACCTAAGTGCTTGTCAGTGGATTCTTTCCCAGAAACTCCTGATAAGAATTGAGCTTGGCTAACACCTCGGTTTCATCTTTTGAGCCCTGAGCAGAAAACTTTGTCACATTGTCCCTAGATTTCTGTGAACTAATAAACAAATGTTTTTCATTGTTAGGTTTGCAGTAATTTGTTACACAGTAAACTAATCATGAAGGGCTGGGTGTGGTACACAGGTTCTATTTCCTCATAACTTCCCTAAACTCATTTCTCTTGATTAGGGGTAGAAGGAAGGAGAGGGGAAAATAAACCTCATTTTGGGGGGTCGTCGATATTGATCTAGCTCATTGTCTATACTTGGCGTGAATTGGGGTAACCTCAAGTAGTTCCTGATGATAAGGCAGTGGCCTAGAACCTTGAGAGTCTCAGCTACCTCTTCCAGCTAATCATGATGGACAGCCTCAGCTGTCTTTTTGTCCCATGCTGGGTTCTCGATAAGCCTATCTACAGAATCTAGTTTCTTTTACCTTCTACGGCTTTAACTCCGGGGACTGAGGCATGGAACAGATATATCTCTAAGTCCTGAGAACTCAGGGAACTAACTTGTCATTTTCCTAAATGGCCTGACCGTGAACCTCATCACCTGTGGAATTCCAGCAAGCTTTTGCTCTCTGTCTGGCAGCACCAGGCCATTCCTCAAGCCCTGTGTCCAAGCAGATAGATATTCAGCCAGGTAAACAAGCAACTTTCTTTCCTCCTTGAAGTTATCTCCAGACTCTGCTGAGTCTGCAAAAGTCTGATGCTAAAGAAGGAGGCTTTCTCTCTACAAGCAATGGAAGCTATGGAGAATCAGAAATTGTACTCACATAGCTGTTGACAGCTCTGATGTCAACACTATTCTGCTACAAATATAATGATGTATTTTGACTTTTTTGAAAGAATGTCATTTAACCTTGGAACATAGGAACTAAGAAAAATAGAACACATATATGCAATTTTGTACTTGGCTTGAACAAATCATTTAACTTTATGTATATGAAGAACTTTCCAGGCATCATGCTAAGTGAGGATGATCAAAGATGTAGGCTTTGGTGTACAGAAACTGTGTGTGCACATGCTCCTGCAAGGACATGCGTGTGCACGTGTGTGCATTTGTGTGTGTGCATGCACACGTGAGAGAGAAAGAGTGACATGGACAGAGTAATATCCAAGAACATATTGTTAATTAATTGCAGAATAATAGTAAAGACAACACAATTATTCCACCATGTTGAAGAAAATTATGCTACTGGGTAAGAGCGTCTATGCTGATAAAAGTATAACTTTAATAAGTTTGTGATTGTTTCTTCTGGTGAAAATAAGAGATAAGTTTGTCTAAAAATATTTTTAAACTAAATATTTTAAGATCTAAACACACATATTCCCTCAAATTCTTTCTTGACACAAATCTATGTATACCTGGCATTGTGAATCCATGTACTATTGTTCGATTTTTTTAAGAAACCAAAAAAAAAAAAAAAATTAAAACTTTGGACCAAATCACTGGTCCTCTTAGATCCCCTTCAAATCAGAATCTCACTGAAAATCGACCAGTCATGCTTCACTTGCGAATTCCCAGGACAGTTTTGGAAAATAGGAGTTTCACAAACCAGAAGGGCAAATCGCATAGATGTTTTCTTCTCTTTTTGAATGTGAAATTTAAAATTTACACCCTTTGCATTATAATCAATGAAGAGTGAAATCTTTCGAAGTTGGATGCATTTCTCAACATGCTTATTAGAAGCATTTTTTTTTCTGCACTTTTGGAGAGAGTCTGTAAACTCATACCAGTATGGTTTGGGTCTCCATAATGGTTTACACATGTTTCAGTAACCAATATATGGGGGGGGGGGGCATTTGGTGTTTAGCATTTGGGACAGCTGGAAGTTATTATCATTATGGTTTAAATTGTTCTAACTGGATAATGGTGTTAAAAACAATATAACATTCTAGAATGCTTCCTCTAACATGGAAAACATGTTTATTAAATTTAGTTATTTAAGTATGTATTGGCTGTTGTCTGGCCAGAAGGTATATAAAAAACAGGTTTTTGAAAGCAGCATAAAATAGAAAATGACTGTATTTATTTCTTCTTTTTAATATTATTATAATTATACAGAGAAACTTCAGTACTCCTTTTAAGGGCTAGATAGTTAATATTCCACATCTTTCAGTGACAGATTCTAATTAAATATTTAAGAAATGGGACATCTTTTCTAATCATAATACACTGTATCTAATACCATGGAGAAATATAAAAATTCTTTTAATATTTGTTCATTCGGGAAAAAAAAAGATGATTAATAAGGGATTCTGTGGCTCCCAGAACCTGAAATGTTTCTTCTAAGGAGCTAGACTATATTAGGAGCTAAGAAGAAGCAAAGTTCAAAGGAAATTCATCTAATATTTGTGCCCGGTTATAAAAGAGGGTGAGAGGCTGTTCATCAACAGCATGTGGCCAGTTGGCAAGGAGGGCTGAGTGCCAGACGGAGCGGTTACTGTGGGCACAGATGGACTTAGCCTGGGAAAGAGGATGCCAGAGAGTCCCAGGCAGGGCAGGCTATTTTTGGGGCTTTACACAAATCATTACTTTTTCATTCTGTGCCAGTATTGACACAGACAAATGTCTTTGTTTAATTCCTCATGAAAATGCAAGCTCATAAGTGACTTGCTGTCATAATTACTTCTTGTACACTAATGCCATGACTTACTAATTACCTCTTATCTATTGATCGGCTACTGAAGTTTTGCCAATTACCAAAGCGAATCTCCTCTTTGGAGACACCACTCAAAGAGGCCTTTTAAAGTCATGACTTATAACTGTCTTTAGATATAATGCATTCCTTTCATGAAAGAAAAATTTTTACAGTTTTTAGATTTTGTGACAATGAAGAAGACGCTACTTAGTAGCTAAGGGTATAGAATAGCTAGGTGGATATTCCAAAGAAGAAATGGGAACCTTTTGAAGTCAAGGGGAATAATCAGTACATTGACAACTCAGCATTCATTTTCTAATTTCAAAATAGAGATTTTGCATTGGTAACTTTCATAAGAATATGGAGTTGGCTCAAGGAACTCAAGAACCAATCCAGACCGTGTCTAGGTCTGTATTTCCACAACAGCTACGAACTGTGAGGAGGTTTCATGACCAGTGTGGGTTCTCGTCCTTTCTCTGCCACTGCCCGACAGAACCGCACAGATTACTGATGGTGAGGTTATAAAGGCTTACTCATGTGCAGCGTGAAGTGTTGGACATCAAAGATCACCCTAACTCTAAAGTTTGGTGTGACATTGGAACACAAGACTCACAAATGGCCTAAATATGAACACAACTGCTGGCTTCAGAGCTAGTGGTCCATCCTACAGTGGAGACAGCCCACCCTTCCTACCCTGTTCTGTTGGCAGCTTCAGCATTAACACCTCTGCCCATTCAAGACCTTCCCCAGCACGTAATAGTGGCAAGGCTCTGGGCACACTTGTCACTTCCTCATGGTCCTCCCATAATATTAACAATCCATATGGGAAGTGGGGTTTCCTAAAACCTATACTCACTTGTAAATTGTACTCTATAGAAAATATTGACCACAATTTCCAAGCGATGAACTATTTCAAATGAACTATTGGGGCTCCCACCTTTTAGAAAGAATATATTTATTTTAGCAATTCTGTTTTGGAGTGTTAAATAGTGGCTAAGAGAAGAGCCTGTACATAGCAGCGTTCTGGATGCAGGCTGCCTGGGTTTAAAAATGGGCTCTGTTACCCAGGAACTATGTGACCTGGGCAAATTTACTATGCCTCCATTTCCCCAGCTGTGAAATCAGAATTATTGAAGCATCTGCCTTGACAGTGTTTGAAACTGAGTTAATAAATGGACAGCAATTAGAATAAGACCTGGCATACAAGAAATGCTAAATAAATCTTAGATGTCACACATTTCAAATGCTCACACAAGGGATAAATCTCTAATCTGAGAAGATGTGCCAGCTTTGGGGAAATACACTAAATTAATTTGGAACAAATTCCTATTTCAAAAACATGAGGGAGAGTTTCCCAGTTAAATTATGATGTGACTACCTAGAATGAGATTCTTTCCTCATTTAGCTTATTATAAGCCATGACTAAGTTGACTGGCTTTTAAAGTGACAGCTTTCAAAATGATAGTATTACTGAGAGGTTATGCATACAAAAATGAAATGACATGATGGAGATACCCTGTGCCTGTCAATGTAGCAACTGTGCATTGTTTAGCCTTTGCTGCTCATTTATATCTGTAGCTCAGAGGACATGGATCTCCTCACCCTTCAAAGAATCTGATCGTATCCGTGAGGATGTTTCAGGTTTTAAAAAGAAATACTTCTCTTTGTTAAATAACTTGAATTCTCAATCTCTCAGCTGAGACGACATACGAAATTAATAATGCAACTGTCAAAATTAAAACACACGTTTAAAGCAAAATTTACGCTCAATTCTGAAATTTTTGATTGATCACATTCACTTTAAAAATTTACTGCATAATTTAGGACAGGTGGTTTTTAAGCACAGCCCTTCATATTTTGACACCTTATGAAATCTAAACTAAATGCAAGCAGTATGAAAATCTTCTGTACAAGTTTCTAAGATACAATAGTAAAAAAGTAAGGTTCAT
>CAUYON010152326.1:0-16645 GCA_963573935.1 Arctocebus calabarensis | reverse complement strand
CACAGTCCCCTCGGACCCCATTCTACCCACAGTCCCCTCGGACCCCATTCCACCCAGAGTCCCCTCGGACCCCATTCCACCCAGAGTCCCCTCGGAGCACATTCCACCCACAGTCCCCTCGGACCCCACTCCACCCACAGTCCCCTGGACCCCATTCCACCCACAGTCCCCTCGGACCCCATTCCACCCACAGTCCCCTTGGAGCACATTCCACCCACAGTCCCCTCGGAGCACATTCCACCCACAGTCCCCTCGGACCCCCTTCCACCCAGAGTCCTGTTCTCCATGTTCCATCTCAGTGACTTCAGCCAGGCCCTTGGCTTTAATTATTGTCTTTTTCTATGTGACACAAAATTTCTGTCTCTAGTCATAGCCTCTCCCCTGAGCTGTTCACTCAGAGATCCAAGTGTGTACTTGACGTCCCTCCTGAGATGTCTCACAAGTTTGAACAGCCAATGCAGCGAAGCAGACACATCACAGAGCCCTCCATCTCCCCTGGAGTTGTTCCTGCTCTGCCTTCCTCATGTCTGTAAATGTCATCATTAACCACACCATGACTCAAGTCCCCTCAGAGCAAACTGCAGCATCATCCCGGATTCATCTCAGTTCCCTACCTGAGTATCACTATGTCTCTGCAGCTACCACCCCAGAGTACGCTGTCGTCATGTGGAGGCATTGGCATTCAACTGGTCCCCCTACTAACGAGCACCCTACAAAATTCCATTCAGCACCTGTGGAGAACTCGTACCGGGATATAAATCAGAGCGAGTCGCTTCCCTTTCTTACAACCCTCCTGTGGATGCCCACTGTACTTGGAAACCCCAATTCCTCACCATGGAAACTAGCTTTCTGCTGTCTGTGCATCATGCCACCCTGGTGGCACTCATAGCCAGCTGATGCTGTCTCATTAATTTTGTTTTTAGCGATTAGAACGTGACCCCCATGAGAGCAACACCTTGTCTTGTTCATTGCTGTGTTCCTAGCACCCAGAACATCCCCTGGAACAAAGCAGGTGTTGGATAAGGACGTAGGTACAGCTTAAATGCATGGAGGAATAAATGGGGGAAATATCTTATATGGTCACAAGAGACCGGCCCCTTAAGCACACAGAAAGCAAGTCTAAAGTCATTTAAAATTGCCAAAAACCAAAAAGATGGCACTGGTCGCAGTCAGAGGCCTCTGCCTCTGATAGTGCGAGTGACTCCAGGGAGCCACTTCCAACCACCTCCTCCTGGTCTCCATCAAGGCTCCTTTCTTCTACCTGCCACTTAAAATCTCAGTGGTTCCCCCAGAAATCCAGGCCCTCCTGGATTCCCTTCTGCACATTCTCCTGGAGGAACCTCTTCCTGGCTCTGGGGATTCGTATACAGGTGGCTCCCAAAGGTGCAGCTTCATACCTCTCTTCTGAGCTACAGACCCTGGCAGCTAATTGTGCCCTGGCTTCTCCATCTGGGTGGCTCTCAAGTCCTTAAATAGACCTTGTCCTAAAATAAACTCAGATCCGCTCCATCTCCTGGAAGGGACTTTGTCTTCCAGTTGCCCAGGTTGGAAATCCGGCTGTCATCTCATGTTCTTCCTTCCCTGTGCTCTGCCGTCCACCTGTTCCCCAAGCTCAGGCTGCTGCAGGACCCTAGAGCTCCTTCGAGCAAATGTGAAAAAGGCATCCCTCCTCAAGACATTGCACTGCCATCTGCTGGAAAATGTGTGTAATAATCGGATAAATCTGTACCGTTTAGCGAGAGTGAGTTGTACACTGTACAACCTGCACAACAGAGGAGGCAGCCCTGACTAAGCTTGTCCATCCAAGCTCTTACCTGTCTCTATTACCCAAACATCTGCCCCTCTCCAGTGTCTTGGCCATGGCACTGGCCTGCACCACCGTGCCCTCCCCCCGGACTATTATGACGCCTCCCTACTGGTCTCCCTAAGTGCAGTCTTTCTTTTTTTTTTAATACCCCTCCTTATAGTTGTCAGAATAAACTTTGTAACATACAGATCCCATATCCTTATCCCTCCACAACAAAAAGCATTCTCAGTAGCTTTCCCAGAGATAAACAATAAAAACCAAGCACCTTTCCGTGTCCCAGACTTGCTCCCTGCCCAGGTGTCCTGTCCTTTGCCCCACTGAAATTCCTGAACACATCGAGGGTTATTCCAACTCTGGCCTGCACATGTGCTATGATTTTATCTCTGCCTAGAACACCCTCTTCCATTTACTGTCTCGATGATTCCTACTCACCCACCAAGTCTCCTTGTAAGTGCTGCCCCTTATGGAACCTTCCAGACTGCAAGGCTGGAGAGTCCTCTGTGCTGCATTTCTGCAAATCTCCATGATGCCTGTGTGCCACTGACCACACACGAGTGTCCCCAACAGACTCTACATTTCTGAGGGTAAAAGTTATGCCTTGTTCCCCCCCTTTTCCCAACAAGTAGCACAATCTGGCACATGGTGGGGACTCAAAATACACAATGAAAAAAATGAATAATATTTTTAAAAAACCAGGCTTGGCCCTTCTGAATATGTCTCAGACTTTCTGAAGAGTTACCTTTTCACCTGGTGCTTGGTGTTTTCTGGGCTCTACCAGGAGTCCAGGGTAACATCTGGCCTCCAGATATCACTTAATTTAAAAATTAAAGGTATTATTTTACTAAAAGAGTCTGTTTATTCTATAAGATCCTCTTCTTACCCAGTACTCACCATACATCTTATAAACTCTATCCAACATAAAGACAGAGAAAGGTTTAAAGCAGGGTCCAAAAGGCAAACTTGTCCCCAGAATTCAGTCTCAGAATCACGCACGAGATTCTGCTAAGTAGAAATATCTCTGTGCTTCCTTTTTAAGGGGGTCCAGTCTTATGGGGACCCTCTAAGGCCAGGAGACTGGACTCCAGAGTCAGCCATCCCTCAAGGCACGCATGTCACCTCATTAGCGCACAGGGTTTCCCTCTGATGTTACCCGGTTTTCCTCTCCTCCACTCCCCCAGAGGAATGAGCAAGGCGCTCGGAAGAGCAAACCGTGAAAAAAGGTAGTCACTTTCCTAAGTTTCTAATCCATCAGTAAAGAACAGTCCATCATGAGCGTCTTTGGGTAATGAGTGACATCCATATGGGCTGTATGTCACTATATAGCCCTTCCCTGCCACAATAACCAAGGAGGAGTGGTGAGACTGAGGGGCTGCCCTGGACTGGGACACACCACGGTGCCTTCCCAGCCTTGCAAAAGGCCCTCCTGAAGGTAAAAACTTAACAGGCAAGGGGGCTTAAGCTCAGGTCTGCTCAGTCTGCTGGCAAGGATTTTCCCTGGCATTGTGCAAAGATAAAAAAGACACAGCCCTGCCCTTAGCAGTTGAGAGGAGCAAAATATTTTCTGGTAAAGGGCCAAATAATAAATATTTTAGGCTTTGAGGACCGCCTCTGCCACAAGCACTCTTCTGCTGGGCAGCCTAAGAGCGGCCGTAGGCAATCAGTAAAAGAATGGACGTGGCTGTGTCCCAGTAAAACGTTGTTTATGGACACAAATCATTTTCACAGGTCATAAAATATTATTCTGCTTTGGATTTTTTCCAACCACTTAAAAGTATCCAAGCCATTCTTTGCTATCTCCTGTTCTGACATAAAAACACACTACAGCACACGACCAAATGGAACGAGGTACATAAAGAGAGCACTTTAAATAAGGAGATGGGCCCTCGGAAGATGGTGGGCTCCCTCCGGCGGGCCCAGCCAGAGCCAGTGCAGACGCGCCAGCGAGGCCTCTCACCCCGCTGGGGAGACGGAAGCAGCGCAGCCTCTGATGATGGCCTTCCAATTGAACTTGGCATCTACATTCTCCCCAAATGAGAATATAATGGGGAACAGAGGTTTCCTGACCTTTGAGAGGGAGCTAAAATTGAACTTCAAGCAGAGATCTAGCAGTAAACAGCACTATTATTAACATCCTATTTGCAAAGAAAAAGCAAAAAGAACACAAGCGTCTTTGGGTAATGAGCGTCTGCCTCAGTGCCCGCATTTCCTTCCGTGTTTCTCTGGGTGAAGGGTACTCCCACCACTCGAGTCTCCAAGTTTCCCAGCTCTCCTCACAGCATCCTTTATTCTCAACATCAATTCATTTGGAGTTTGAGAGTCCGAAACTCTGTTCACCTCGAAAGAGCCTTTCCTCATCCAAACTCCCCTCCGTCCCCACCCACCTCCAGCTGGCTTGGGAGATGGATGTCACCTGCAATGACTTGCCCTCGACAAAGACGCTATGAAGCCACAGCCACGCTACACACCTGTTCACCATTAGGCAATTATGGAACAGGTCCATGCAGAAACTCGTCCTTCAGGAATTCCCTGGAAATGCCTCCAAGCTGACAGAGCAGTTACTGTCAACACGGTCCCCAAGTGATACCGTTTAAACTTTCTAGTCACAGACCCAACCAAATAGGGTGTAGTTGGAGAGGCCTCAGAAAGACCCAAGATTGGGGTCTAATCACAGGAACCTGAACCAGAAGAACTGTAACGGCTGTTGAGTAAGACTAGCACCCATGAAATTTCCTGAACAGAAATCATTTTCCCGAGAGTACATTTTCACTGAGAAACAGACCGAGAGCCCTCAGCTTCTCTCCTGGCTCCTTTTTGCTCTTTCCCACACAGCTTTCTGTGGCTGTGTGGCTCAGCGACATCTCTCAGGTAGACTGTGAGCTACGCAGTGGTAAACCCTGGCCGGGGTGGGGGACCTGCAGCCTCAAGGCCACACATGCCCCCCAGACCCCCCAGGGCCGGTGCACCTGTAGGGGCAGGTGTGACGTTGGGCTCTTCTAATCACGTTCTTCAGTGCAGATTGTGCAAAAGTGAAGGCAGTCTTACAAAACCAGAAAACTGGTATTGACACAACGTTATTGTGTAATCTACAGTCTTGATTCCACTTTTGCCAATGTTTCATCATTCTCTCTCATAGTCACAGAAAATCCCAAGTCATACTTTGTTGTCATTTCTCTGACCCTTCTGTGGCCTTCGGAGCTCCCCTGCCTTTCTCTTTCATGACGTTAGCTTTTTTGAAGTTATGGTGCAGAATGTCTCTGAACTTGAATTTGTCCAGTGCATCCTCACAATTGGACTCACTCTGTGTTTTTTGGGCAAGAGCACGGCAAAGGTGCTGCTGTGCCCTCCTCGGCGCCTCGAGTCCAGACCCGTAATGTCGGTTCTGCCCAGTTTGGGTGATGTTTACTTTCATTGCTGGTCCAGGAACTATGTGTCAGTTTTCTCCACTGTGGAGCTATTATTTTTCACTTTGAAAAAAAGTGTCTTCTGGCTCGGCGCCTGTGGCTCAATGGGCTAAGGCACCAGCCATGTACACCTGAGCTGGCGGGTTCGAATCCAGCCTAGGCCTGCCAAACAACAATGACAGCTGCAACAACAACAAAAAAAAAAATGGCCGGACGTTGTGGTGGGCGCCTGTAGTCCCAGCTACTTGGGAGGCAGACTCAGGAGACTCTCTTGAGCCCAAGAATTGGAGGTCGCTGTGAGCTGTGATGCCACATCACTCTCTCCAGGGTGACAGCTTGAGGCTCTGTCTCAAAAACAAAAAAAAAAAAGAAAGGAAAAAGAAAAAAGTGTCTTCTGGGCAGGTACTTTGAGACTGAATAAGTATCCTTTTTCTCCCCAAACTTTCAATTTAGCATCCACT
Organism: Arctocebus calabarensis; assembly: GCA_963573935.1. Taxonomy (NCBI): domain Eukaryota; kingdom Metazoa; phylum Chordata; class Mammalia; order Primates; family Lorisidae; genus Arctocebus; species Arctocebus calabarensis. Next base: position 10,976 of record CAUYON010152326.1, on the reverse strand, counting down.
AATGATTCTTGCATGAATCAATTATTCCTACGGCAGTTACCAAATGGCAACCTTCTAACTGCACGGCTCCTTGTACATTTACGGTTGGCTGTCAGCTCTAACGAGGAGCTTTTCCCCTCCCTTACTATCTGCCTACCTATCTGTTGATATCGGAATGAGCTCATTGACTCCTATTTCCCTCAAAGGGTTTTAATCTGCTACTACCATTATTTATTTGCGATGCTCTAATTATCCCAGGTTTAGCCAGTGGATTTCCTTCTACACCAATGTTTTTTAACCTTTTTTGTCTCACAGCACACTTGTATCTATAGTAAAACTTCTGCATCACACTTCAATTATGCTGATCAAAGAAAAATTAAAAACAAAAATATACTTACTGTGCCTTGAACTTCTTTCAAAAATAATTTAGTTAATGATCTTTACAATTTTTCAGAGCACACCAGTTGAAAACCACTGTTCCAGAGGCTCCTTTCCTTTGAACTTTCTTCATCATCATTTCTTGTGCTCTTCCTTCCTTTCTGGCACCAAAAGATGTTATAGGCTCACCTTGAACATTTTCAGCTCCAACTCTGAAGATTCCTTTTTGCTTGGAAGCCAAGACCTGGGCACTAGGTGTTCACAATAGGTATTTAGATTAGGCCGCTCAGCTTCCAAAAGAGAAGGTCTGTTCTAGCCCAGCTCAATTGTCAGCTGAGTACATGTATCTGAACTAAACTGGTGGATCAAAATCACTGCTCTCCAGAAACCTGTCCAAGACAAATGCCAATGGCAAAAAGGAAACCCATGGGGATGTCAGCATGAAGCGACACGTTCCCTGTGTTCTTCCAGAGGTTGGTAAACCCAGCTTTGGCAACTGAAGCCAGGGCAAAGAGCCACCCTGTCCTTGGAAGCACACTGGAGAAGCTTTTTGCTGTGCTGACGGATATAAAATCCAGCCCCGCAGAACTGACCCTGCGCCCTCTAGGAGGCGGTGTGGGCATCCCACTGGCCGTCTCCCTGAAGGCTCTCTGGAGGGACTCCTAAGAACAGTGGGCTTCTGCTTAGCTGTGGATTTCCTTTTGTGTCCTGGACTCTATAAGTTCTGTAAGTAGCCAGGGCTCCTCTGTGCTTACAGCAATGCCTAGAGTCAAATTTGCCCAGCAAGTAGCAAGGCTGACCACGGCCATGGTGTGCCCCTCCAGATTGCTTCATTCCTGGTGCCTGTAGGACCCTGCTCTGGGGGCTTTCTCTCCACAGTGCCACTCCCATCATGACCCTGGCTATCCTCAATGCTGTGTGTGAGGCAGCTAGGGCCTCCATAACGAAACATCACAGGCAAGCCACCGTACCCAGTCGACGTTTGTTTTCTTGCAGTCCAGAGGCTGGAAGATGCCGACAGGTGTGGGGAGTGAGGCTCCCCGGTGTCCCGCTGGCAGGGCCTTTCCTCGGGGAGGGTCAGCGAGCAGAGCACTGTTTCTTCCTCTTCTGTGAAAGCACCAGCCCTGCTGGGTTGGGTCCCCGCCTCCAAACCTATTTTACCTTTAGGATATGGGCCCCATCTCCAAATACAGCCACACTGGGAGTTAGGGCTTTGACCTGTGAAGTCCAGGGGCGCACAGTTCACTTTCTGGACCCAGTCGGAGCAGTGGCAAAGGCACACGAGGTTTCCATCCTCCCCGGGATTCCCCCCACACTGCTGCGATTTTACAGGCCGAGAGGGAGTAAAGGCCGCACCTGAGACGCGACCCATCACGCAAAGCAAAATCCACGTGTGTGAAACCGGCTCCGTACTCCACGGTGAGGCACTGGTGGAAAATACTAAAACTCCCATCCCCTCCCCACGGCTGAGTTTCTTTATTTGAACAGGTGGGCTTGTCCGTGTTAAAAGAGCTGCCCGGAGTGAGGAGGGTCTGAGTGGGCGGGAGCCGTGCTGGTGAGAGCCACCGACGTGGACACGTGTCAGAAGCCGCTGAGAGCCCAGCCGGCATCTTCCCAGCAGCAGAAAGGCCCGCTGGGAATCCCTGGGGACATGGGGCACCCAGGGTCGGAGTCCAGGGACCAGTACAGGTCCCAGTGCGGACCTTTCTCCTTCCAGAACCCTGTCACTTATCTTTGCAACAGGGAAGGGCCCTGTTTGCCCGGTGGCTGGCACCACACACCACGGTCTGCAGGCCTGTCGCTCCATTTCAGCTATTCCAATGGTGTTTCTGTCTTTCTCCCCAAATCGCTGATGGATTCGTTTTGAATTATGGTGTGTCACCATCACCCACCCCTCCCACAGTTCCTTCCTGGCTGCTATTGTCCAGGGGTCTCTGGGTTTTCCAGGGCAAGTGCCTGTCAACTGGAGTGGCCATAGCGAGTGCCCCTGCCCTTCTCCTGGTATGTCCCTGACCCAGGCTGCCCACCTTGACCATTTGGACCATGGCTTGGCTTCCACAGCGCTCACCCACAGTTGTATCTTGTGGACCCAACTATCATAGCCCACCCTACGTGCTCCTTCACTTCCTAACTCAACTTGATCCCTGGACTCCCTCTTCTCAAAGAGAAAGGTGAGCCGTCATCCTCACAGTGGCAACATGAATCTGAGAGGACAGTGTTTACTGCCCTGCCTACATGTCACTAAGCTAGTCAATGCTCAAGTTTTGTCTGAAACATCAATTCTGTTTTCAAGAGACAAGAAAACGCCCATCACTTAGCACTTGGTACCCTCTATCTCAGAGAGAAAAATTATGTAAATGGGTCATCAGATAAATTTCCAAACTAGATTCATGTTGTTAATATCCTGCTGTTAAAATAGTATCTCAGGGATGTTTCTCTCCACCCATTAACCCTTTTAATAAAAGGTGAAAAACAAAATGAACAATGTAGCTAGTCATAAGGGAAAATTTATATTTATGGAAGTTGCTTTATAGAATTTGTTTCTTTGTGGCTACTATCATCCTCTTAAAGACTTACATTAAAAACCATCTCTTCTCAAATCCAGCATACTTATTCTAACTTTAATAACTGAATAACCATTTATTTGAGAGAAATAAGTTTGGAAACTCGGGCTGCATAGACTGTTCCTTGGCATACCACTGGGTAATCCATGGATCTCAGTGGGAATATTTTGTTTCTTAAGGCATATCAAGCTGCCAATGCTCTGTGTGTCTTTGAAAGTGAATGCTAAGTGTTCTCCCTTCTTTCTGATTCACTCCAAAGCTGGGGTCTAAACTCCCCATTTCAGAGAAAAGCCAGGCCTCAGTTGCTGGATCCCAAAGTCCTGTCAGAATACAGTGTCAGGCCAGCAGATATCTAATCGAGACACAGTTCCCACTAGCTCCCACATTCCCATCATTTTCTCAATTTTTCTATTGAGAAGGGGTTTGGGAGGCAGCATCATTCTTACAGTATTCCAGAGTGGGAAACGGGATTGGGACGTCTGAGGAACTCATACTTATTCTTCTGTCTACTTTGAACCCACAAGCTTTAAACACAATTCACATCCCTTATGCAGCTCCTTGGAAATCATTCTGAAAGGGGAAAAAATGCATTGCATTTATTTCTCAAAGGTCAAGGGAGAGGCAGTTGAAACACAAATGAGAAATGGGAAGGTAGGTGTTTCTCGGGGCTTTTTAGTCTGCAGGAGTGGACCCGAGCATCCAGGTCCACGGCAGCAAACCCCAAGTGCCCATCCAAGTGTGTGAAAATTCAGCTGCCTCAAAAATTGCTTGAAATAAATGGGCAATTGGCTAAGGTTAGAGGCACCATTTTTTAACTCTACAGTAAAACATCCCAGAAAAGGTATTTTGTCCAAAATGGTGGGTCACAGCATGACGCTTTGACGAATACATCCTGTCTCCACCTCTATGTGACTAAGCGGGCTGCCTGCCCAGCCTGTGCCCTCCTGCAGGTGCATGCGCCCTGGTGACTGTGCAGGCGCCACCCTGCCACGTGGCCTCCAACCATTTCTCACTAACCCTGTTGCCATTATGGGATTATGCCAAAAGTTGAGCGAAGCTTGAGCCGAGACAATAATCACTGCACAGTGGCCATTCCTGACAGATGCCCAACTGCGAATCAGGAAAGGACAGGACCCCGAGGGAACTCTTTAGAAGTCAGCGTCCACTGATGCTGACTCAGTAGGTGTCAACACCTCCCACCTCCCAGCAAGAGCTCCGGGGCTCCCTGCAGGCTGTGCAATGCAGGTGATCAGAATCAGGTTTGGGAGCCCCACTCTTCACCCCCACTGAAGGTAACCCATCAGAAAGCTGAGACTGGAGAGTGTGATTTGAGACCATCAAGCCCCCATAAAGCAGGGTTGGGAAGTAGCTCTCACGTCAAGTCCCATGAATGAAGCCCCCATGGGAGTCCTTGGTGGTCTTCATCTGCCCTCAGAGCCAAAGAGACCCATAGAATCCTTATCTGACCCCCAGCTGGCCAGCTGGCCCTGCCGCAGCTTTCTGAGCTGTGACCCTGCACACTTAGCCACCACATAATTCTCCATTTCCATCCTTCTTCCTCAAAAGTAGGACTAAAGCTTGCTTGAAGTTGAGAAGTAACCCCAAATTTCATCCATTAACATGCTACTTTGATGAAGTATGCACATTTGTCTCCAATTTCTGTTTAGAGAAACAGGGGCTTTGGGGAACTTTTAAAACTCGTATCATGCCCTGATTGTGCTGTTAACTAAGCCAGGTGCCATTTTTGGTAGCTGGGGTGCTATTTGCAAATCTCAGGAAAATATTCTTAGACCTTTGCCAAATGCAAAACTCTTGAGATTTCCTAAGACCATCAGAGCCAAGGCCTTCTATCCAAGCAATGTCCCTTAAAAATGCAAAAATACATAATAGTGCGCTCCTGCAGACAGTCGGGGGAGGTAAAAACTCACCCCAGAGGATTCAGCCAGTTATTTCAATGCACATGCTTTATTGGCAAGCTGGTAGCAGATAGTCCTTGAACTTTTTTATAAACTTTAACAGAGACAGTTATTGTCAGGTTCATGCTATAGAGTAGAAAGCTTTGAATGTAAAAAAAAATGAAATGGAAAATGATAAACTTTTGAACATTGAATATGTCATAATGATGACACAAAGAATTATAGTAATAACATCATATACAGGTATATGGATATTTTAAAATAATATCACATGTTGAATAAACTCAATTTTAATTACATAACCCTATAGTGAGAAGGAATGGATTTTTGTTTTAACTTCAGAAATGGTAACTTTTTTTTTCTGAGACAGAATCTCACGCTGTTGCCCTGCGTAGAGTGCCATGGTGTCATAGCTCACAGCAGCCTCAGACTCAAGCAGTCCTTGGGCTCAAGCAGTCCTCTTCCCTCAGCCTCCTGAGTAGCTGGGTCTACAGGCGCCTGTCACAACACCTGGTTAGTTTTTCTAGTTTTGGTAGAGACGGGGTCTGGCTCTTGTTCAGGCTGGTCTTTGGCTCCTGACCACATGCAGTCACCCGCGTTGGCCTCCTCTAGCGGTGGGATTACAGGGGTGAGTCACTACACCCAGCGGAAGGGGACGATTTTCATAAGGGCAGATAGTAGTTGATTACAACGATGTCTCCCATCTTTCATGATTTTATCTGAAATCCAGCTGTCTTCTGGTTAGGAATCTACTGACTGCCTGCTGTGTACTAAGAACTAGGACTGTGGGTAGATTTGCAGATAGGGAGGTTGGATCCTGAAAAAATTCAACTGCCCTCTACAAACTCCTTTACTGGGAGGCTTTGATAACAAGGAACTGAAGAGAACACTGAGCCTCTTAAAGGGAAAGAGAAAAACAAAGTGGAACCCACTGACGGGTCAGTAGGAAGAAAGGGAAAACATACCTCGCTTCTCGATTTGCCTCATCTAACCCTTCTTCTAACCTATCAGAACTTTTAACGTGTGGGGTCTTGAAGTGATCGCAGAGTAGACAATGAGTCAAGATTTCATCTCACTTAAGGATTGCAGGGGATGTAGAGAGCCGTTTCTCGTGACCAGGGCTCTGTCCACTACAGAGCCATCGATTCTGAAAGCTGTAGACGCCACGGGCTTTCCCCGTACTGGGACTTTTCATCCCTGCCGTGCTGCAGGACATGGATAGAGACGGAGATGGAGATGGAGATGGAAATAGAGATAGAGACAGAGAGATAGAGACGGAGATGGAGACAGACAGAGAGATGAGATGGAGACAAAGATAGAGATAGAGAGAGAAATGGAGATGGAGACAGAGATAGAGAGATAGAGATGGAGATGGAGACAGAGACAGAGAGATAGAGATGGAGAAAGAGCTAGACAAAGAAACAAAGATGGAGATAGAGACATAGACAGAGATAGAGAAATACAGAGACAGATATAAAAAGAGACAGCAGCAGAGACAGAGATGGAGATGGAGACTACGATATGGAGACAGAGAGACACAGAGAGACAGAGATAGTGACACAGACCCAGACAGATGGAAATAGAGACAGGGATAGAGAGAAAGGAGGCATGAGATTGAGATAGAGATACAGAGACAGAGAGTCAGGGATAGGGATAGAGTCAGAGTCAGATACCGACAAAGACAGGGACATAGAGAGATGGAGACAAAGAAAGAGAGACAGAGAGACCATACATACAAACAAACACACATACATACATGTAATGTACATCAATAATGCATCTATTTAATTGTATTGTCACCACAACCAAATTATATTAGTGCAACACGTATTCAAATCCTCCTCCATTTGACCACCATCATCTTCTCTGGACCTGAAAACGTCAAGCAACACTTCTGCCCATGATGTCACTGGGTCCACTAAGTAACTTTCAGAATAGTAGGACTAGAGAAAACACTTACAAAACAACCAACTCTGGGTTCTGACCAGCGTCTTTGCAGACAGGCCTCATAAATAAATAAACTTGGGTGCCTCACCTGACACCTCACCCCTCTCCCCTGCCCCTTGGGTCACTGAAATTCAACATCACAGAAAAAGCCTGGTCAGTGGTGCGTGAGGTCACAAGTGGGGGCACCATGCTGAGAAATGAGGGTCAGATCATTTGTGCCACAGCCTCAACCCACACTCATTAGCTGTGTCCTTGACTGAGTGATGCACTTTCCCTGGACCTTGGGGTTTTTATTATTATTATTAAATCATAGCTGCATACAATAGTGCAATCAAGGGGTACAATGTGCTGGTTTCATATACAATCTGAAATGTTTTCATCAAACTATTTAACACAGCCTTCATGGCATTTTCTTTGTTATTGTATGAAGACATTTGTATTCTGCACTTAGTAAGTTTCGCCTATACCCTTCTAAGATGCAGCGTAGTTGTGGCCTCACCAATTACCCTCCCTCAACCCAACCTGCCCTGTCCCCTCCCTTGCACCTTTCCCCACAAACTTGTGCTATAATTGGGATGTATCCTTCATACGAAAGCTATGAGTTAGCTTCAGCTTCAAATCCAGATGTTGAAATTAGTATAGCTGAGTACATTGGATAATTTTTCTTCCATTCTTGAGATACTTTGCTAAGAAGATGGATGTTCCAGCTCCATCCATGTAAACATGAAATAGGTAAAGTCTCCATCTTTCTTTAAGGCTGAATAATATTCCAGGGTATACATGTAGCAAAACTTATTAATCCATTCGTGGGTTGATGGGCACTTGGGCTTCTTCCATGACTTGGCAATTATGAATTGGGCTGCAATGAACATTATGGTACAGATAGATCTCTTTGTTATAATGTGATTTTTGGTCTTCTTGGGTATATGCCTAGTAAAGGAATTATAGGATCAAATGGCAGGTCTATTTTTAGATCTCTAAGTATTCTCCAAACTTCCTTCCAAAAGGAACGTATTAGTTTGCATTCCCACCAGCAGTGTAGAACTGTTCCCTTTTCTCCACATCCACACCAACATCTCTGGTTTGGGGATTTTATTATGTGGGCTAATCTTACTGGAGTTAGATGATATCTCAAAGTAGTTTTGATTTGCATTTTTCTGATGATTAAGAATGATGAGCATTTTTTCATGTGTCTGTAGGCCTTGTACCTGTCTTCTTTAGAGAAGTTTCTCTTCAAGTCTTTTGCCCATCCTGAGATGGGATTATTCTTTTCTTGCTAATATGTTTGAGTTCTCTATGGATTCTTGTTATTAAACCTTTGTCAGAGGTATAACCTGCAAATATTCTCTCCCATTCTGAGGGCTGTTTGCTTGCCATACTTACTATGTTCTTGGTTGCGCAGAAGCTTTTTAGTTTGCTCAGGTCCCAGTAGTGTATTTTTGATGCTGCTCCAATTGCCCGGGGGGGTCCTCCTCATAAAATATTCACCCAGGCCGATTCCTTCAAGAGTTTTCCCTACACTTTCTTCTAGTATTTTTATAGTTTCATGTCTTAAGCTTAAATCCTTAATCCAGCAAGAATCTAATTTAGTTAATGGTGAAAGGTGTGGGTCCAGTTTCAGTGTTCTACAGGTTGCCAACACCAGTTCACCCAGCACCATTTGTTAAATAGGGAGTCTTTTCCCCATTAAATGTTTTTAATTGGCTTGTCAAAGGTCAAATATCGGTAAGTAGCTGGATTCATCTCTTGGTTCTGTATTCTGTTCCGTACATCTACCTGTTTCTGTGCCAGTACCATGTTGTTTTGATCACTATCAATTTATAGTACAGTCTCAGGTCTGGTAGCATGATTCCTCCTGCTTTGTTTTTATTTCTGAGTAATGTCTTGGCTATTCAAGGTTTTTTTCTGATTCCATATAAAACAATGTATTATTTTTTCGAGATCTTTAAAATATGACAGTGGAGCTTTAATAGGAATTGCGTTAAAATTATATATTGCTTTGGGTAGTATGGACATTTTAAAAGTGTTGATTCTTCCCAGCCATGAGCATGGTATGTTTTTCCATTTACTAACATCTTGAGCTATTTCTTTTCTTAAAGTTTCATAGTTCTCTTTATAGAGATCTTTCACGTCCTTCGTTAGGTAAACTCCCAAATATTTCATTTTCTTTGGCACTACTGTGAAAGGAATGTTGTTTTGTTCCAAAAATTTGGTAATTTCCTTCTTAACCTCATCTATGACCCCTCTATCATTCAGCATAAGGTCATTTAGCTTCCATGGTTAATTATGAGTTTGCAGATTCCTGTTCTTATTGAGTTCAACTTTTATTCCATGATGGTCTGAGAAGATGCAAGGAATAATTTCTATTCTTTTAAATTTGCTGAGGTTAGACTTGTAACTTAAAATTTGATCGATTTTGGAGTATGTTCTGTGGGCTGATGAGAAGAATGTGTATTCAGTTTTGTTAGGATGAAATGTTCTGTAGATGTCTGTTAAATCCAGATGTTGAATGGTTAAGTTTAAATATAAAATTTCTTGGATTAGCTTCTTTTTGGAGGATCTGTCCAATACTGTTAAAGGGGTGTTAAAATTTCCGACTACTATAGAGCTGGAAGAAATCAAGTTTCTCATGTCTGTTAGAGTTTCTCTTATAAATTGAGGCACATTCTGGTTGAGTGCATAAATATTAATAATTGAAATCTCATCATATTGAGTATTAACTTTAACAAATATGAAGTGTCCATCCTTATCCTTCCTTATTTTGGTTGGTTTAAAGCCTATTGTATCTGCTTTTTTCTGCTTTCTATTTGCCTGGAATATAGATGACCATCCCTTCACCTTGAGTCTATAATTATCTTTTAAGGTAAAATGAGATTCTTGTATGCAGCAGATCTCTAGCCTGAATTTTTTTGGTTTTGGGGGGTTTTGGGGTTTTTTTTTTTCTGAGACAGAGCCTCAAGCTGTCACCCTGGATAGAGTGCCATTGCATCACAGCTCACAGTAACCTCCAACTCCTGGGCTCAAGTGAGTCTCCTGCCTCCGCCTCCCAAGTAGCTGGGACTACAGGTGCCCACCACAATGCCTGGCCATTTTTTGGTTGCATCCATCATTGTTGTTTGGCAGGCCCGGGCTGGATTCGAACCCTCCAGCTCGGTTTACGTGGCTGGCGCCTTAGTCACTTGAATCACAGGCGCCAAGCCTGGCCTGAGTTTTTTAATCAAATCAGCCAACCTGTGCCTCTTTAGAGGACAATTTAAACCATTCACATTAATTGAGAATATTGATAAGCCTTTCGAAATTCCAGTGGGCATTTTTAATCCTTTCACCACTGTGGAAGTTGGAATTTGATCAAAAGTTTCTGAGTGAGTTTACTTTTGTGGTGAAGGATTAGGCTGGTCATTATGGAGGATAGGTCTGAGAATATGCTGGAGAGCTGGTTTAGTTATGGCAAATTTCTTCAACATGTGGATGTCATTAAAGTATTTAATTTCTCCATCATAAATAAAACTCAGCTTAGCTGGATATAGGATCCTGAGTTGAAAGTTATTTTGTTTTAGGAGATTAAAAGTCAATGACCACCCTCTTCTAGCTTGAAAGGTTTTGAGCAGAGAGATCTGGAGTAATTCTAATATTCTTCCCCATGTAGGTTATGGTTTTCCTATTTCTGGCTCCTTTCAGAATTTTCTCCTTCATATTAACTTTAGTGAATTTGTTTATGATGTGTCTGGGGGATGTCTTGTTCGGGTTGAGTCATATTGGGTTTCTGAAACTGTCTGCTATCCGAATTTCAGAATCTCTTGGCATGTCTGGAAAGTTCTCTTTCATAATCTAATGTAGAAGAGACTCTGTGCCTTGTAAAGCCACTTTGTCACTTTCAGGGATCCCTATAAAGCGAATATTGGTTTTCTTTGAATTATCCTAGAGCTCTCAGAGAGTGATCTATTTTTGCCCTCCATTTCTCTTCCTCTTTGAAAGTTTGGGAGCATTCAAAAGCTTTGTCTTCAATGTCAGAAATCCTTTCTTCTGCTTGCTCCATTCTGTTACTGAGGGATTCTACTGTATTTCTCAGATCTTTGAGGGCTGCAAATTCTTGTCTCAATGTGTCAAAATCTTTGGTCATTTTGTCTTTGAATTCGTTGAATTCTTGAGACATCTTTTGGATTACTGCTTGAAATTCTAATTCCATCTTTTC
>CAUYON010152325.1:0-22601 GCA_963573935.1 Arctocebus calabarensis | reverse complement strand
CCGACCGGTAGTTGTAAAATATTTTCTCTCATTCTATTGGTTAGCTAATTACTTTGTTTTTTTTTTTTTTTTTTTTGAGACAGAGCCTCAAGCTGTCCCCCTGGATAGAGTGCCATGTCATCACAGTTCACAGTAACCTCCAATTCCTGGGCTCAAGCGAGTCTCTTGCCTCTGCCTCCCAAGTACCTGGGACTACAGGCGCCCGCCACAACGCCTGGCCATTTTTTGGTTGCAGCCGTCATTGTTGTTTGGCGGGCCCGGGCTGGATTCGAACCCACCAGCTCAGGTGTACGTGGCTGGCGCCTTAGCCCGCTGAGCCACAGGCGCCGGGCCAGCTCTTCACTTTGTTGACAGTTTCCTTTGCTGTGCTACTTTTTAAAAAAAATTATGTCAAGCCAAACTTTACATCAAGTTTATTCCCTAAATGTTAGGGTACTGCCCCACAGCACCTCCCACACCCCAAATTTAAGCCAGTGAGAAGGATGAGGTTGGCGCCCAGTCGCACTGTACCCACCAGCAATTAGCACATCTCTATAAAACAGGATTATGCTTCTCAAAGAAACCCCCCACACACACAAAGCCACTAAGTCAGAGCAAGAGGCCTCCTCTGGCCATCTTCCTGGGGATAATTTTTAGGTAGTTGGATGCTGGGCAAAGTCTGGCACCCTGGCAGCAAGATGTTCCTGCCGGCAGAGCAGGAGTCCAGCTGCAGAGCTGACAGCCGCTTTCAGCACGGCCAACACCAAGGGAAGACACGGAGGAGAGGCATCCCCCACAGAGAGCCACACGACGCCAGCACGACCCCAGCGTCCTTCCCCCAACCTTGTAACCTTGCTGCCAGGGAGGCAGATTTCCCATTTTAAAGACAGGGAAACGAAGGATATAAGAATTCAGGATTATTTGCTCCAAAGCCTGAAGCTGGTCTCAAACTCCTGAACTCAAGCAATCCACCTGCCTTGGCCTCCCAGAGTGCTGGGAACACAGGTGTGAGTCGCCATGCTGGCCTGAGTGTTTGTCTTTGCCCAAAGGAGTTAAGTGGTACACACACACACACACACACACACACAAGCTTTTAGCTGCAGAAGGTCCATTCCAAAGGGGACAACTGTTACAAAAGTTAACAGATGCCTCCTTCAGAGAAAGCAAGTCATTGGTCATTAGCAGGTAAGTCAACTTTTGGTCGAAGAGTTTGGGGTATATTCTATGAACAAAGAGGCACCATTGAAGGTCTCCGATCTGACAGAAACAAGTTCATGGTACTAAGATCTGTCCATCATGTCTGGAGAGGGTGTGAAAAGGCTGGTTAACGTCTTCAGGGCGGGGATGGTCCAGGGTTGCTGCCAATGAAACCACTCGCACTCAGTATTTTCTTCACGGACTCCAGGACTGAGAACTTTTCCAGTCAAAAGCTTCTATAACGATAATATTTCACAATAAAATATTTTTCTTAAAAGCTCATATAAACATTTTTAGATTTCATTGGTTTTAGATAATGCTTTAACTTTCAGAGAGACTATTTCAAATGACAGGCTCACCTAATTTTATTCTTAAATAGGCAGTCTTCCTATACAAGCAAACATCAACATGTAAATAGATTACAAAGTGAACTACAGTTTTCCGCCAGCCATTTACAATGACAACAATTATTTAACAGATACATGTTTATAATTGTTTTAACGTGGTTAAATCTTTTTTTTTTTTGAGGACTGGTCAAGTGCAACGGTGGGAAGAGGGGAGAGTAGAACAAGCAGTTCCAGCTGTAACTGTGAATAATCAAAGGATAAACCCCCTGCCTGGGGCCCTACGGCACCCCTACATCTGCATTTGGAGAATTCACAGTGAACACGTAAGCAAGGCGCTTTTTGTTTGTATAGAAAGAGGAATGGGTGACAATTACATAAAAGGAAACTTGGCCAGGAAGAACCTTATCAATGCTGAGACCAAGTTTTAACGTGGGCAGGGAGAAAAGCTGTTGATGAGTATCTCACACTCAGGAAGCGCTCACTTTATGCGTCAAGCACTATCCTGAAACTTTACCTGTATGAACTCTCAATTCTCAAAACAATCCTGTAAGTAGTAACATCCTCTTTCACAAAGCTGTTTCTGATCTTCCCATGCAAAATAAGCACAATTTTACGCATGAAGAAACTGAGGAAGGGACAGGTGAAATAACGCGCCCAAGTCTGTGGCAGGGCCTGGCTCCAGAAGGGAGGACCAGGCCCCAGGCTCTCTTGGACTTCAGAAGGTCGTCGCAGGCCTCCTACTCAGGGCACAGGGAGAAGGGAGGATCTGGAAGAGCTTCTGATTAATACCACACACGTTCTTTATTGCAGTAATTTCAGACTTAGGAACACTGGGTTTCTCTTTTTCAAACCTGCCATTACAGGTATCATGTGGAGCAGGAACGCTAGGATTAATTCTCTACCTGAAAATGGTCGCACTGGGTAGTGGAAGCCAGGCGTTTCAAAGTATTTTTAGGTAACGAAATTGAGAGTGACCCCAGTCTGGCTGTAGGGATGTGCTCAGCAGCAGTTGTGTGTTCTTTGAAATTGGCAACAGTCCTGAGCAAGGAAGAGAAAAAGGTTTTGTTGGTTCATTTGTCCATGTACTTAAAATGTGAGTAGGGCTGGGAAGAAATGAAATGTCTGGAGCATTTACTTTTTTTAGTAGTGGGAAAATATATATAACGAAATATACCATCTTCACCATTTAAGTGTACAGTTCAGTGGCATTAAGTACATTCACATAGTTGTATCATCCTCCATTTCCATAACTTTTTCTCGGAAAACTGAAACTCCGTACTGTATTAACAAAAACTTCCTGTTCTCCACGCCCCCAGGCCCTGGCAACCATTCTACCCTCTGTCTCTGAATTGTACTGACCTAGGGACCCCATGTAAGCGACTGACCTATCTCACTCAGCAGTGTCCTCCAGGTTGGCCCGTGCTGTACGGGATCAGAATTCCCTTCCTTTTTAAGGCTGAATAACATTCCATGGTATGCACAGACCACATCTGATTTATTCATTCATCTGAGGCTGCAAGTGATGCCACTATAAAAATGGGTGTACAAATACCTCTTTGAGACTCCACTTCCAATTCTTCAGGGTATATGCCCAGAAGTAGAATTGCTAGATCATAAAGTAATTCCATATTTAATTTTCTGAGGACTCACCATACTGCTTCCCATATGGTTGCATCATTCTCCATTTCCACAAATAGTGCACAAGGGGTTGCAATTTCTCCACATACTCACCAACACTTGTTCTTTTCTTGTTTTCTGATAGCAACCATACTAATGGGTGTGACATGCTGTTTATAGGATTTTTCTAAAAATTATTACTCAAGGTTACACCTGTGCTAATCAAACTTAACTCCAATGTTAACTACAATAGAAGTCCCAAGAATTGCATCGATTAATGTGACTATAAGGCCACTAATTTTTGGAGAGTCCTCTCAAGTAGGCTTATGAATTGAAAAGTCTCACAAATAAGGTTTTAAACACAATGTAAGGATTCTAACATTAACAGGAGTATTAAATTGGAGAAGCACTGCATGTGATAGCATGTATTTGGAGCAAGCTCAGACATGGCTTTATACAATACTAACAAATGAGGACTGTTTGTGGTCCACACAATCATATTCCCTGGCTACTGCAGACAATTCCAGGGTGAGAGAAAGTCAAAGCCAGCACCACATAATATAAGCAAATATAATTAAAAATGCTAAAACTATATTAAGATCAACTAGACAAAAAATTCTCATGCATAGTGTATATTTGACCTCTACCACCGTATACAGTACATTAAAGGTCTCAGCGTACAGTCCCATATTCTAATTATAATGTGTGTTTAATCTCTTAAGCACAATAGTCTGGAGATAATAATTACTTATTATCCACACAGGTCACAGATTTGGGCTTTTTAAAAAGAAACGAATCCTCACTGAGACCTTGTGTCCAGTCTCAACTGGTGGTGATACTATATAAAGGAACTTTAATTAAATAGCCTCTAAGTAAATACATATATTTATTATTTCTGTTATTAGTAACTTACTTTAAAAGCCCAATTAAGAATGCCAAGAAATGTAACCTAACTTAACATTCGGAATTAATGAAACAAGTATTTTAAGACAGCTGACTGTTAAGAACATCAACACTAGAATGCTTAGGCCTCTATTTTAGAAATATTTTATGGATTTCTTTTCGTTGTTGTTGTTGCAGTTTGGCTGGGGCAGGTTTGAACCCGCCGCCCTCGGCATATGGGGCCGGCGCTCTACTCACTGAGCCATAGGTGCCGCCCTATTGTATGGATTTCTATAAAAACATAAAACACACTGACATGTTTTGATGAAGATATATCAGGTTCAGTTTTACATCTATGTTTAGATATTTAACACCTTTATAAGCAATTTGCAGAGAATTTTAATCCATCCCAAGGGGTCTCTGACACACAAACTCAGATGGAACCCAGCACGTTTGGTATACAGTAGGAGCTCGATTGACATTGTTTCCTCCATCAACTGCATTGTTCACCATCACTCATAAAGTTAATGAGAAAAAACAACTGATTCCCAGCTGGGGGCACTGTCTGAGCAGACTCTGCCCTGTTCTCCCGAGATCCACGTGGGTTTCTCCAGGAACTCTGGTTTCCTCTCACAGGCCAACGGTGCACACGTGAGACTCAGCTGCACCCGGACACCGTCTGGGTCTAGCCGGGGGTAGGGGGAGCGTGGCGGGGGTGCCTGCGAGAGCACACGGCCACAGAGGGTGTCCATCCAGGCCTGGTGTCCTCCTCTGGCCACCTGTGACCCTGAACTAAAGTCAGTGGGTAAATAGTCATCTTTCCTAAATGTATGCATCACTCACGTGTATGTCAAGGTTTAGTATTAGAAGTGTTTTGAGCGGGTTCTTGTGGTTCACGCCTGTAATCCTAGCACTCTGGCAGGTGGAAGTGGGAGGAAGGATCACTTCAGGCCAGGAGTTCTAACCCAGCCTGAGCAACATAGTGAGACCCCATCTCTACAAAAAAAAAAAAAAAAAACCAGAAAACCTAGCCATGGTGGCACACACCTGCAGTTCCAGCTACTCAGGAGACTGAGGCAGGAGGACAGCTTGATCCCAGGAGTGTGAGGCTGCAGTGAGCTATGACAACACCACTGCACTCTAGCTCAGGGGACAGAGCAAGACCCTGTCCCCCAAAAATAAAAGTTTTTTTAAACAAAAATAATTTTTTTAAAAAAGTAGCATTTTGGTCTTTAGAAGTTTGGTGATATTTTTGTGACTAAAAATACACCACAGGAAGTTGGCGCTTATTTATATTAATTAGCTTTTGGGAAAATTGGTTTCCGTTATGTCGTTTTGCTTAAAGCCAAAGTTCCAAGAAGTTATCAATATTAACTGAAGACTTATGGTAAAGGGCTCTAGAGTAAATTTCCAAATTTAAGTATGATTTTGCACTTTTTTGCTATTATATTTGGTGGTCTATACAATTAACAGCTAAGACCAAGCATTACTTTTAGGGATGTTACTTGAGGATAGCACCCAATAAGGTCCCCAACTGTAGGACCTGGTGTGGGCAAAGTTACACCAGCTATGTCATAAACTGACGTCCCAACAGATGAACTATTTTTCAAGACTTGAGACCTTGACGAGTCTTAGGCACAGGACTCTAGTACTTTCCAGTTAATCCATGAAGGCCATTGCACCTCAATGAAATTTCACTTAAAGAAAATGGATTTAAAACTCTAGCTGTATTGTTTCAATATATCTTAATTTAGTGTATTTAATATGGCTCACTCTTAAAATAATGAAACACTTGCCTATTATTTTTAAAAGCTAATTTAAATATGGTTACCTGTTTTAACTGACTAATGAATACTGAGCTCAGTCTATTTTTGTACAACCTTCAGACTAAAAATGCTTTTCACATTTTTAAGGAAACTATGCAAGAGGTCTCACATGGGCCGCAAATCCTAAAACATTTCTTTACAGAGAAAGCCTGCCAACCCTAAATTAAAACAAAAATCAAATTTTTCAACAGTAATTGCCTTTTGCACTGCCTAATCAATAGCATTTTAGGTAAGCGTGCGTGCACATGGAACTCATACACACACATCCACCTGCCCCTCCTATTCCGCAGGGTACCTGGTCTGCACCATCACTTCTTTCCGAGTCTCTACCCACCACAATGCAGGCTTGCTCTCCTGTGGGTAAAGCTGTGGCCCAGGCAGCAACTACGTTTCCCAGCCACGTAGATACAGTCCACTGACAATGACATGTTAGTGGAAGTGAAGTGTCACTTGGAGGCCTTTAAGAAGCAGTCAACTTTCTCCACAGTCTCGTCCCCCTCCCTCTAGCTAAATGCTGAGGGTGGTGAGTCCCTACGGGACGTGAATGCAACCATGAGCCCGACCACTCACAGTGAACAACACATTTCTATTGCGCTAAGCCATTTTTTTATTAGTTGAGAAAACAAACTGTAATAATCTCTAACATACGCAGTGTAGATTTGCTGCCTTTTACATTTAACCAACTTATACTTAATTTGGAAATTCTCCCAATCATCTCAAAAAAAAAGGGAAAATCCCGTGAAAACAGATTGTTTATATTGCAGAAAGCCTTCTGTTTATTCCACCCATCAGTCTTCTCCTTGACAACTGGCTACTGTTACTCTTTTCTGTTTACTGTGTGCTTAGATGAATTTCAATTGAAAACATCACTATAACCACATTTCAAATGAGCTGGAATTTAAAAACCCTTCCTGCTCCATATATGCTGCTCAAATTCTGAAGGCGCACTGAGACAGTCGCACATCCCACACCACGACGAGGTGACAGCAGCAGAATGTAAGAGTGGGTTAAAATAGCCCCTCTCCAGTTCTTTACTGTATACAAAGCCAACAAGGCATGAAGGGTGATAAATCGCCCTTAACCTTGGAACACTAGGTCTCCCAACTAGAACTTCCCAAAGCAATGGAACCTTGACATTTTCCAGAGCTGCATCTCGACACTGTCACTGATTCAAAACCGTGTCTGTGACACAACATATGCTTCTGGAACATGGATTCCTTCACACACCACTGGCAAAATGAGATGATAACATTAAAGAGAAGAAGTCGTGTTGGTTGGTGAGTAATTCTTCCCAGCCTGTTAATGTTCTGAAGCTATCAAGGGCAAGATTTTTCCTACATAATGAGAAAAACTCCGCAAAGGAAAAAATAATGCTGAAAATCCCATCAAAGTCCCTTTCTTTTGTCCAGTAATGGGCAGCTGGTTCAATCACTCCAGTACCTGCTATGCTCTCTCCATGAGGGCTACCCCTGAAGCAGAGCTTGAATCCTGGTAAACTTGACCTCTAGTAGAAGCTGACATGTATAAGAATCTACATATGCTAGGAAAAAACAACACCTACAATCATCTGGGTATGATGCTGAATGCAAACGTCAGCAGGACATTGACTCTGCAAGTAACCTTATTTGAATTGCCATTGCTTTTGCTAGTGCTCTAGTTACAAAGGTACATAGTTTTAAGTAGTCTGGCCTTAATTCTATTTTTTTCCACAGCCCTGTTATTTTTAGAATGTGATTTTGCAGAATGAGAGGTTTTTCAGGAATGTGTATCTCACATTACAGGAGATATGAGTCTATCACTATTAAAATAGTGGGCTGCAAATGCCAAGCAATACACGACAAGACATACCCCCACCTCTCAAAGCCTCACTCACGGGCGGCGCCTGTGGCTCAAGGAGGAGGGCACCAGCCCCATATGCCACAGGTGGCGGGTTCAAACCTAGCCCTGACCAAAAACTGCAACAACAACAACAAAAATTTGCCCCACTCACGATCATGTAACGTGCCTAACAAATACCAACCCCTGACGAGGCACACAGCCTCCTTCCCAGATTACTACATCTCAAAACCTATCTGAAAAGCATGACACAGTCCCTACCATATAGCAGAAACTCCCACATATGCTACAAACATATTCCAATTCTCTATTTTTCCAAATTTATAATGTAATTGCTTTTAACTTCTGCTTCATTGACAACTTTTGTTTAATCTGCAAACCGAGTAATGAGTCCTTTTTTGAAGCTTCTCTTTTCTTCCACCCCAAGGGCAATACCCTCACCCACTACGTCCAACCCAAACCATTTGCGATTGCTCAAATCATGTAATTTTTTACTAGAAGGCACAACATTTTCTTTCCAAACCAGTTTTGCCTTCTATCAAAAGAGAGCAAAATGACAGCAGCATCTTCAATACACAGTATTTTCAATAAATAGCTATTTCTAACTTACTTGATTACTCAAAAGCTGCACTCCTCATGCCCAAAAGAAACAATTGGATTTGGCGTTTTGATCCAGCATCACAAGTCAGCAGACCACCCAGGCACATCTCTCCTGGCCCCTGCCTCCTCGAAAGGGAGTCCTGGCCCTCACTTCCCTGCTACAGGTTCTCGGGTTTCCTCCCACTGCCACAGCTCACACCTCGGTGGCACAGGCCTCAGGTGTGCTTGCCCGGCCACCGCAGCAGCCCCTCACCCGCAGCAACGCAGGGCTAGCGAGGCCTCCCCTCCCCTCGCTCTTCTCCCCGTGAATCTATCAAGCAAAATGGAGTCTAGTCATTTTTACTCTCTACTCCCTGGATTCTGGGCTCTAATGACACTCATTTGACATCTATTAGGTTACTTCTCCCCTTTCATTCACTAGTTTCTTTATAGGAATCCTATCCTTGGCACTGATTTCAACAAATACAACATTTCTGAAAATTTGAGACAGAAAATTTACCCTGGATTGAATATCAATTTTCCAAGCACAGTAAAAGGCCTCTAACCCAGTATTTCTGAGCACCAACAGTGATCATTCGTGTTCATAATGACCTTGAAGTTTTTCAAACTTCCAAAAGAAGCTCTGGAGTCATAGGAATATTCGGTTACATTATATAATTTGAATGCCACACATCTCCGCAGGACTCTAAATCTTAGGATAGCACATGGCATCAGCATCAGCAACCCACACTAGCTGAAAGTTCCCATCACTGCTTATGCTCCTGGCCCCATTAAAATCACGTCCAGAGCTTCTTCTACCCTCCCCACGGCTCTCTATGGAAGATGCCTAGAGCCTGACTTTACCAAAAAACTCCAAAGTGTCGAGCACATGCTCCTCCTCTTGGAGAACTGTTTCTGTAGACGCTGGCAGGAATCAACTGTGCTGCTCATTCTTCTGGGCACTGCTTGGGGAATCTGCACAAAGCCCAGGCTTTTCACCTACATGCATTCCTGAGCCCTTCCCAGACCTCCTGGGACATCATCTCTCACGGTGGATCCCAAATACTTGACTTCCCACGTGATTCCAATGTACAGCAAAGGCTTGGAAGCAACTACTCTACCACCTTGAGGACAGACCTGTCGTTCTTGGTGCTTCCAACAGGTCAACAGAGAACCGACACACAAGTGCAGCGTTCAGACGAAAACTGGAGGGCACGGTCAAACCTACACACTCCTCTGAAGATCACAGGGTGGGAAGGTGCCAGTACCAGGAGAAGGAGGGCGGAGGGAAGCACTGAAGAAAACGGCCGAAACTGGATTCCCCCGTGCTTTCCTCCAGATGTCAGCTGCCCTCTCTATGTCTGGTAAACTTGAAGTTGCATGTAAGGGCTTGGTCATATTCAGGCCACAAATGGGCACCAGACCCGGCGGCATCACTAGCCTCCTCAGTCACACGTGCAGTCACAATCAACTACAAGCTATAAACCTACTCTAATTTCTGTGGAGCGTAACACATTAAACTGGAAATCCGAGGTCTCAAAGAACCTCAGCTTGTACGCCAGGAAGCCCTAGGGGTTCAAGAATATGATTCTTCCATCTTCAATAAACCAAAACAGCAAAGTCCCCAAATAAAGCAAAGTAATTGCTTGTCCCCAGCTCAGTCAGCAGGACTCTCAGCAGTGAGAAGCGCTCCTGACCGAGCCAATGGGACGTACCCTGCCCAGTAAGGTCCAGCCTCACAGCCTTCCTCTCCCCCACCAGTTCCACGGGGTACGTCACTGTTCTACGCTCACTTCTTCACCTGCAAAATGGGCACAAAACACTTGTGAAAATTAAACGAGACAATATACATAACAGAACTTCCCAGAGTTCCCTTTCCTCCTCAGTAATTTCCGCTGTGTTTGAATTTTAGTCGCACATTCTGACAATCAATAGCACTCACCTCAATCCGTTCCACGTTATCACACACCTGTCCTCTCCTAACACTACCCTAGGAACACGGGACCTCGAGAGAATACTGCATTTGTCACGGTTTCTCTAGAACCAACCCGAACCTTATCATCATTAACTGTTACCACAACTCATTCAAAACCCACCAGTAGCTACTCTTAGGACAAAGTCTTTTTGGTAAATTCTTCAGGTCCTAGTTCCAGCACAGCAATGGCTATTAAACCTTAGAGAGGGTGAGAATTATTAGGGAGCTTGTTTAAACACAAATACCGTTCCCCACCAACAATTTTATGATCGATTCACGCAAGGATTCTCAATGGATGATAAGCTATAAGGTTTTTAGGAACAAAGACATTGACACCTTGTGAAAGTCTGACTCCCATGTTCCTTCCTAAGAAATCTGGCAGTCACACTTGAACCAGGAGGTAAAACTTAGCATCACCCACAGCAGAAGAAAACAGTGTCAAGTGTTTGTTGATGTGATGCAAAGATGAAGCAGAAAGCAGTACTTCAGACAAAAATTTGTGGCCTGAATATAACCAAGCCCTTACACGCAACTTCAAGTTTACCAGACATAGAGAGGGCAGCTGACATCTGGAGGAAACCACGGGGGAATCCAAACTATGAGACGCAGGAGAACTGGCCTGGACTCTACCAGAAAGGTTAATGACATGAGGGGAAAAGGGGCAGGGGGATTGTGTTAAGGGAACTTAAATATGATGCGTGAATTGTTCTTAAATCCCTGTTTGTGTAGGAGGAAAAAAAAACCTAAAAAGGAAACTATAGGGGACAGCTAGACAAATGTGAATATGAAGGAGCTACTGGGTGATTTTACAGATTACTGGGTGAATTACAGAAACACTGTTAACCTTCTAAGGTGGGATAATGGTATTGTAGCTTTGTAGAACTATTCTAAATACTTGGTATTTGAGGTAAAGTATTTATAGAGGTGCGATTCCTGATATATGCTAAGCACACACACAAATAGTTCTGTATTACCAACTCCTGAAGCCAGGTGACTGGTAATAAATGTTCGCTTTACTAGTCAGTATTTTCTCTGCATGCGTAAAAGCTTCCACGATAAAGATTAAACAGAAAATACACACTCCCTGGCCAACTCCCTGAGGCTCTGATTCCTTGGTCCGCAGTAAGGCCTGGAGGCTGCATGTTACCTGCCCTGTGGACCCTCCTGAAAGGAGAAGAGAGCGTGTCTGCCCTCTGAGGGCCTGGGCTCTGGACTTAACCACCAGTCTGTTTGATTGGCAGCTTCCCAAGCCATAGAGAAAATCGGCTGCCTTTCTCACTTGCCCAGTATATTTCAGATGGAATGAACAAGGAGCACAATACAGACAGAAAAACTACTTCAGGTACCTATGATTCTTTGAGAACAAGTGGTCATTGCAAACAAACATTAACAACTCTACCTCTTTTCCAAGGTGCTATGAAGAAAACTATAGTATTTACCTTCCTGAAAACTGAATATTCTCATTTCTCTCTAGAAATGAATGATAAGCACAATCCGTACTCTGTTAATGACCAAGATAAAACAGAAATAGCTTCCTCACATTTAAAAAACACAAAAACACTATATGCAACACAAAATTTTAAAAACCACTTGTTTGATATATCAAGAGCAAAGAAATAAATAAGAAATTCTTCGTTAGCAATAGGCACAACACCTGAGGAATGCAGTCTCCAGCCGCTGGTCCCAGTCTGTGGCCTGTTAGGAACTGGGCCTCACGGCCTCAGAGCCTCAGTACCCCCTCCTGCCCTACCCTCCCACTGGCCATGGAAAAACTGTCTTCCGTGAAACTGATCCCTGGTGTCAAAAAGGTTCTGTTCTGTGACCTGTTAGGAACGCATCCCCACTCATCATGAGGTGAGCAAAGCTTCATCTGTATTTACAGCCACGCCCCACAGCTTTCATCAACACCTGACTTCTGCCTCCTGTCCCATTCCCCCACCCACCCCCTGTGCAAAACCTGTCTTCCACAAAACCACTCCCTGGTGCTGAAAAGGTTGGGGACTGCTAGGTTAGGGTACCATGGCATTTTTAAGCCATATTGAAATAAAACAACACACCAAGATCTACCCACAAGAGACATATAGAAAACCTAATGTTGAATTACAGGTAGAACTACATTAATGTCACTGTCACAATATTCAATGAATCCTCTAAATAAATCCTAACATTGCTAAAAATTCAGCTGGAGCCACAAAAGAAGAAAAAATTCACTTAACAGAATTATTTCCTAAACATGAAGCTATCAAAAAACAATTACAAACTAACTTTTCAAAGTTAACACATACCAAACAATAAACTGCACTAAGCAATTTTGAGATTCTTCCCCCCAAAAAAGAAACTAATCTTGGTAAATAATTCAGAAAAACCTCCAAAATATATGGCTTAGATACATGCATTGCGTGAGCTTAAAATACCAATTACTGGATAAAAAGAGACCACTTTAAAATACAGTTTCGTTTTTAGCTGAAAATGCAAATTCACAAAATTAGCTGATAAAATCAGCATAACGACTTTCTTGGAAAGTCTAATCTGCTACAAGTTTCAACATTAAGAATGAGATACAGTGGAACCTCTGTAACTTGACCACCCAAGGGCCTGTACCCAACTGATGAACACACAGGTGGTCGACATGAGAAACTGGGCCCAGGGTACCGACACACACACGGAGTGCATGTCTGGTCTGTGAAAACAGGTGGTCAGTGCAGGGAAGGGGTCAGCCATGGAGAGCAGAACCTCTACTTGTGATTTCAGGAATGCTCGACTTCTGTGTTTCTAGGTCATTCTGAAAATACTATGTTTCATCACTAGTTTTAGTTCTACTCTAAAGCCATTTTTTCATCCTTCCCTTGAAAATTCACCATAAATGTCAAGTTTTTACTGTTAGTGTTCGCCAAAAGAAAAAAAGAAGTAATCTTCAGAGATGTTCTCTTCATGTTCATTCTCCTTGAAGAAGTATCTGGGTCTAAATTTATCCTTCCAACCCCCACACCTAACCATGTATTATTTCTAGATTTTTTCAGGTAGGCTGAAGAGGAAGGAGGATAAACCAGAAGAGGCAACTTCATGTGGTTAAATCTGCCCCTTTTTCCTTAATGGTCCCAAACATTCTTGCCCACTGCAAGATTATAAAAAAAAAAATCATTCTACATTTTCTTCTAATGTTTTTACAGCTAAATACGTTATATATACATCGTTAATTCTATAGAACCTGTCCTTTACAGGTTTCTAAGAAGCCACAATTAACAGTCAACTGCCCCAAGATCATTTGTTAAAAAATCTTTTTCCATTCGCAGACTAGAAATGCCACCTATAATCTATCCCTTTATTCCCAGGGTCTTCACTCCCCTTCACTACCTACTCACTTAATTCCTCTGCCCGCAGGACAAGGGTCTACTTAACCACACATCGCAGCACATCCACTTTCTGACACGGCAAGTCTCCACGGTTCCCTTTTTTTTCAAAGTTGTTTTGACTATACTTTTCCTGGCTCAATTCCACTCTAAGTTTCCCCTCAAAAAAACCCCACTGCGACCAAGTGTGGTGGTTCCTATCTGTCATCCCAGCCGCTCAGGAGACTGAGGCTGGAGGATCACTCCAGGCCAGGAGTGGGAGGCTGTAATGAGCTATGATCCTGCCCCTGCACTCCAGCCTGGGCCAAGACCCCATCCCAAAACAAAGAAACCATTAAGTTGCTTTTAAACCAGAATTTCATTAAGTTTATGAATAAAACTTATGAAGTTATAATAGAATCGGAAGTTATGGCAACCTTGCAATAAGCACAGCGTATAAAGCTTTCTTCACACATACACAGAGGCAAGCACACAATCTCTGTGTGTGTCTGTGCCTGGTACTCTGGCCCCAGACAAACAAGTTTCCTTATTTGTAAAGTAATATTTCCATTCTTAAATTACAAAATCGTAGACCTAGAGGAACATTATACATCACTTAGTCCAACATCATTTATAATCTCAGTTATATTTCCTCAAGCCTACTTAATAGAATGATCCCAAAATTAAACAGAATTATTATACCTTTTACAGGCAACACAATCACAAAAGTATCATTTATATCCCATAAAAGGCAAAGAAGTGGGCTATATTTATTGACAACTGCTTTGAATTTGAGAGTCCTTTTAGAACGAGACTCACACTCGGGGTTCGAGGAAATAGAAAATGTGGACCACCCACAACATAGAGCTTCCTCGAGACGCCCCACCTGCTTTCAGACACTCGTGTTTCCACATCAATTAGTTACGGTGCCGTTCAGGGAACAAACTTCATAATATCAGATCATTCCTGTCCCAAATCCAATGTCCATCTCCACATGGACTATGCTTGAAACCCGTGTTCACTGAGCCTGGCTGCCCACGTGGAGCTTCTGAAACCACGGCCGCCTAGACCCTGTCTGCCCAGGAGTCTCCCAACAGGTCCCAGGTACCTTATTCCTTATAAGCTGCACTATATTTTACTCTCGGCAAAAATTAGGGAATGGTCTAAAATATTCAATATGAACAAACAACCATAATATACTAAGTACCCAGATGTGGGGGTGTAGGAGGAGGCTGGTTATGTAGAGAGCTGCAAACCTATGTTATACCAAAGTCTCAAAATGGAGCAGGGGAGGGGAGCAGGTGTAAAGCAACGCTTTAGAAGTCTGCAAAGTTTCGGACCGATGGTGCCGTTATGAAATGTGAAGGCAACACTACCCCAGCCCACAAGATAATGGGCAGTTGGTCCTCACTTTACCAACAACTCTAAAGAATTTAAGTAAAATAACTCTAAAGGATTATTTATATGCCTAACTTTAAGGCAAATAACTCTAAAGAATGTAAGTAAAATCTTCTTTTACTCTAACATAGAAGGGTGCACACACATAATAATTGAGAGAAATGACCTGGCCGTGACATCACGGCATTTGATGAGATGTTAAAGAACCGTTGCTGTTCTGAAGAGAACTGAGCACACACCAAGCACCTGTAAAGGCGGCACCACAGCAAAGACAGGACAACACGCTGAAGGAGAAACTTACATGCAACAGTGCAATAGCAAACTGAACTAGAAACTTACACGCAACAGTGCAATACGCAAACTGTCGCTAACAGCAAACCCTCCACAAAAATGATCTCACTTTCTATTAACATTATACTAAAGTGAAGCCTGATATGAGTCATATTCCTGGCATGAGTGACTCATGCCTGTTATCCCTGGAAAAAGGATCTGAAAAACAGCAAATAATACTACAGAGTAAGTTACATGTTTACCAGTTAGTGAGGGTAAAGCATGCATTTAACAGACCTTAATCACACAAAAGTAGGCTCAGGATACCAAATCACTCTACACACAGCTACTCTTCATGCTCCAACTCTAGCCCAGCCAAAAATACTTCCTTAAATCCTGTAAAGTCATTTGGTAAAAGATGACTAGTTGCCATCTTGACAAGAACGGCAATATCCACAGAAGCGCACCACCACCTTAATATCCAAGGAAACTAAATTATCTTAAAAAGGCATTGTGCTTTGTCCAATTAAAAGTCAAATGAGTTTACGTTTAAAAATAAAAAAGGCACGTGAAAAGACAAGTATTCATGTTTTAATGGGATCAGTGTAGACAACATACAACTTCACTGAAATCTTTCCTTAGAAATGCGACCCAAATGATGAATTCCTAGACTTTAATCTTTGTCATGTGACCACATGAAATTAGCAAAGTTTAAATGGCAAATATGATTAAGGGAACTACAACCCCAAATGACCTGCAGTAAAAGCAGATATGACATATGCTTATACATACTGACAAGCAATTGTTTGCCAAGAGATTAAAACAAGAAAAGAATTAAAACCTTTCTCTAAATAAAATTATTAAAAAAAAAAAATCATTTTACAACAACAAAAAAAAAAAACAAAAAACCTTTCTCTAAAGTGTTTACATATGAATGATTTCCACGCAAGCAACATGCCTAGCAGGTATTCAGAGAGCAGACCTTGCTTTTGGAGTCAACCAAAACCAGCCTACTAGAAAAAAATAAATAAAATTCTTCTTCAGTAAATACTGGTTTTGAGGTACAGCTATGTTAGAAGAAATAACTTAGCTGAATTATGTCTTTTAATACCCTACTTTTAATACTTTATGAACTATCTAGTAGTATATTCTAAAAGGACTTTTAAAAATTAGACAAAAATCACAAGCATCTTTTAAAAATACATACATACTATATCTCACTGTAGACCTTGAAAGTTAAATGAAGATCAGCAAATATATATATACTCCCTTACAAAAACTACAGAAGCTAAACTATACACTTAAAATGTACTTTTTATGGCCCCAAATCTGGACTTCTACATTGCCCAAATAGAATTAAAGTTTAGGTGAATTTGGGGGCAGGGAGGATTTATTCTGCCTAAAAAGATTGTGAAACTGACCTCCGATTTCATGTCCCTAAAAAGCTTACTACTAATACATGTTTATGGCACATTCCATTAGAAACAATTATGTCAGGAATTTTAACCTGATACCAACATTTTTACGACCCATACTTAGAAGTTTAACACATGGAGATGGGTGACTTCGTCTTGTTCAACAGATGCCTAGTTATTACATATATGACCTTAAATTCCACTAGCATTTCAAAACCTCTCTCTTCCCCATACTTTCTGTCCTTCTTCCCTTCATTATTTGCATCTTACCAGCCAGAAACCAAAAAAAGGTGTCCCCAAATATCAAATGCCCTTACACCTTTGATTCAGTATGGATTGAAATGTTAGGGATGTTTATGCACTTAGGTCTCAAACTCAGATCATATTACAAAGTTTTATTTGCCCCCAAGGTATGCTCACAACAGCTAAAAGTTAACCAATCAGCACTTTTTCTATTTTTTCCCCTTTTTTCTTAAAAACTTATCAGCAGGAAACAAAAAATCTACACACAAATGCACCCAAAGAAAAGGTTCTTGGTTCAACCTAGAAACACCAGTAAACAACTCCAGGAGGATGGGGAAACTCAAGAACCACCCTCACTTCCCCTATCCTGAATTTGCATTCAAACTGGAGCACAAAGTTCTCCCATTCACTCTCAAGATTTAATTCAATCCCATGCTTTCTGAAATGTTCCCATTTAAATAAATTCTAAATAGAGATCTGGACAAACCATCCAAAGGATAATGAGCTTCATTTCAGGTAATCTGAGTATACCTCAACTACCTGGAATACTGAGTGCCTGGAATCTGCTAAGCACAGGACTCCGGGCAGTCAAGGCAAAATGTCTTCTCACAGAAGCAACAGAAGAATACTCACAGAAGTATTCGAAAGGCTTGTCCCTGAGTACTTTATCTATGGTAACAGTTTTCTTTTGCAAATGCTCTCACCTACAACTCACTCCTTCCAGAATACGCTCAAACTGATTGAAGTTG
Source organism: Arctocebus calabarensis (assembly GCA_963573935.1). Lineage (NCBI taxonomy): Eukaryota > Metazoa > Chordata > Mammalia > Primates > Lorisidae > Arctocebus > Arctocebus calabarensis. The sequence goes on along the minus strand of CAUYON010152325.1, from coordinate 4,959 downwards.
CTGGGCACAGATTTACTAAGGTTTTAATGGGATCATTGCCTTAGTTTAGCCAGTGAGGTAGTCAGTTAAGGCTCCTGGCAAAAAGAGCATCTGCAAGTGGTTTTTGAGAGATTCACCTGCCAAACAGGAAATCTACAAAAGGGGAAAGGGCCACAAAGCCAAGCTTGCGTCTTGGGGAAACGGTAATCACTTACACACTGGCCTTGCTACCAGAAACGCTCTTCTCCCAGAATAGGAGTCCAGGCGGCTAATTGGTTTTCTGGTGATGAAGAGTTACCAACACCAAATGCTTGCACCCATCACATATTATCCAATTTTCACCTGTCAACTAAGAAAAGGGCACGTCTAATCCAGCAAAAAGTCATTTTTCCTTCAAGGTGGGTAGCGGTCTGGAGTCATTCGCAGGGGCTGGGATTGCGGGGGGTGCGGGGGGGCGTGGAATAAAGGAGCGCTCCGGAGAGGCAGCGAGGGCTTCTCCACAGGGCCCCACGCAGGCCACTGCAGAGAGAAAACGGGGGAAGGAGGGGAGGATGTCTCACCAGGGGACAAAACCGAGCGTAAACCGACTGGCGGAAGGTCCTCACCACCACCACCCCCTTAGGACGCGAACTGGGTGCAGATAAAAGGCGCTAGCGGCTAGTTCCCTTGGGATACAGGGGGAAGGGACGACAGGAATACAGAGGTCTGCAGAGAAGGAGGGGAAAAGATGAGGCGGGGTCTCAGGGCTGAGTGCGAACCAGGGACAGAGACAGGCAAACGGCAGGACCTGGGCCTCCCCGGGCCAAAAGGCGTGGCCAGGGAGCCAGATCAAGCGATGGTCTTTTTGAGACGCCAGGGGAAGTGCGTGGCCAACCCCTCCTAAGCCCCCCGAGCCGGGCCCGTCCGAGGGGCAGCGCCGCGCAGGGGCCCTCCGCAGGGCCGGCCCGCCAGCCCCCGCCCCCACCGCCGCAGCGCTCTTACCTCCACACCTGCCCCATCTGCAGCAGGTGGATGACCGACTGCCAGATCCACACGGAGAGGCGGCACAGGCGCTGCGCCCCCGGCGTGGCCGAGACCCCCGCGCCCGGACCGCCGCGGGCCGCGCCGTGGCCGTAGCCGGCCCCCATCATGGGGGGGCCCCGGCTACTGAGCCCCTCCACGGCGCCCAGCCCGCCGCCCGTGTAGTCCTGCACGAACCAGCGGAAGCTCAGGCTCTGCACCAGCAGCGACGGCACCAGCACGAAGAAGAGGGTCAGCCCGAAGAAGCCGTAGTCCCCCTTGCGGTAGTAGTCGAGGGCCAGCCACAGGTCGGTGCCCACGTCCCCGAAGAAGACCAGCAGCGCCAGCACGATCCACAGGCAGTCGAGCCACGGCCGCTCCACCTGCGGCGGCGGCGGCTGCGGCCGCGCGGCCGAGGGCGTCGGGGGGTGGCGGTCGGCGCCGGCGGCCGCGGGAGGCTGCAGCGGCTGGTCCCCCCCGTCGGCGGCGGCGGCGCTGCGGCGCGGCTTCTTGCCCAGGAGGGAGCGCAGGCAGGCAGAGCGGCAGCCCCAGTAGCACGAGGAGGTGTTGCAGCAGTGGCAGATGTGCAGCGAGCTGCTCTCGCCGGGCTCGCTGCCGTCCCCGCCGCCGCCGCAGCCGCCTCCCCCGGGCTCCCCGTCCTCCTCGCCGCCGCTGCCCACCGCCTCGTCCAGGTTGTGCAGCTGGGCGAAGCCCACCCCCACGCCACCGCCATCGGATTTCGCCGCCATCTTGACTCTCTTCCCAGCTCCGGAGGTTGGGGGGGGAGGGACGGGCTGGGGGGGGGAGGAAGGCAGGGAACGGGGAGGGGGGGAAACGAATGGAGAGGACGGGGGGCGGGGAGGAAGCGGGGGAGCAAACGAACGAGGGGGGAGTGGGCCGGGGAACCCCCTCCGCTTCCGGGTAGTTGGCGTCACTTCCGGGCGAGCCCCCCAATCGCACGGCGCCCGCAGCTCCCCAGCCCTACCCTCCCGGCCAAGATGGCCGCCCTCCTGTGCCTCAGCTGCTGGGCGGGGGGCCGGGGGGTTCTCCCCGCCAGGGCTCCCCTTCCCCTCTTCCGTTGACCCCGAAACCCATCAGGTTGACCCCTCAGCGTTTCAGAATCCCGCTGGGCCGAGTGACGCGGTCCAAAATGATCCCTGGAGGGGGCAGTGCCAGACGTTTTGGGGTCCCCTTCCTCAGCGTCGCAGCTCACAGCTTTCCTCCTGGAGAAACGCCCCCTAACACCCTCCCGGCTGCTGGCGGAGGGGCGGGACCTCTGAGGGAAGGGGTGGAGCTAGTGCAAAGCAGGTGATTACGTGTCACTTCCGGGAGATAGGATGACCTCATTGTGTAGTTAGACACCCCCCCCTCCCATCTAAATGGCTGTGTCTCACCTCTTTGGCTGTTTCTTTTCTTTTTTTCTCTTAAATCTCTGTCTTATTCCTACCTTATTTTGAGGGTCTCTAAAAAGTACATGTCAGTTTAGATCCCCACAAACAACTTACTGATTCTCACTTCACTTTAGACACCTCTCCTCCTCTCTTACCTCTGTTTACTCTCTCATTTTCTTGTCACTGACAACTTTAACATATTTTGTAACAAAGTTTGCACCACTCTGTTAAAAAAACTCCAGGCAAAATCCAGTTAAAAATCAGCCTAGTTGTGGTTTAAGTATTGGAGCGAGGATTGAATATTATGACCTTGAGTTTCATTTCTGCACTATCAAAATATATTTCTAACAACTTTCTTTAAAGTGTGCAATTTAAAAACTCTGTGATCTTAATTGGGAAAATTCAGAACTAGCCAGGACTTAACCTGTATCAATTACTTGTTCAAGCTACGTAAGTGTATAAAGTGTGCATTTTAGAATTGTTTTGGTGCTAAGTCTCTGTCAGTAAACGTGGCTTTAAATGAGTGAAAATGCTATCAACGTGCTATATCATTAAAAGTAGGTGCAGGATACACTACTGAAACTTAGCTGACAAATTACAAAAGTGAAGCAGCACTGAATGGATTTGAATTACAATGATCTCCCAGTGCAAATGTATTTGAAGCCAAATCAAAGCAGTTACAGTTATTACTGGTCAGGTGAAATGAATGTTTTGAAAAAGAAAGAAAGAAAAACCCTGAATTTTCTCTCATTGACCTTCCTAGATTTTTAACTCATTTCTCTTATTCTGTCTACTTCTCCCTTCAGTAAACTCTTCTGCTAATGCCAATAAATGTCTTTAGAATGTTAAGGGGACAAGTAAGGTAAGGTTTGTATGGCATTGAGGTTCTCTGGAAGAAATGAGCCCTTGACAACTTCAGTAGTTACCTTGGTGTATATAATACTTAACACTATAGCACCTAGTTAAGTTTGGGAGTGGCAGGATAAGATAAGGGGATACTACTTTTTTTTTTTTTCAGACAGAGTCTCACTCTGTTGCCCCAGGCTAGAGTGCCATGGCATCCTAGCTCACAGCAACCTCAAACTCCTGGGCTCAATAATCTTCTCACCTCAGCCTCAGGAGTAGCTAGGACTATAGATGTCCACCACCATGCCCATATAGCTGGATTGGTTGTTTTTTTTGTTTTGTTTTGTTTTTTTTAATTTTTATTAGAGACAGGATCTCACTCTTGGTCAGGCTCATCTCAAACTCTTACGCTCAAGGTATCCTCTCTTCTAAGCCTTCCAGAATGCTAGGATTACAGATGTGAGCCACCTCACCTGGAGAAAGGATACTACATTTTAGTACACAACTTTTCATGAGTGAATGTGTCAAGGCGAAACCCCTAAAGACTTTGGAAAAAGTACTCACAGAGAATTTTTAGCTCAGAAGTGGGATGGGGGAGTGATTCCAACCACTTTTCAAAACAAGTCATATAACTGTATGTATTTATTTCATACTATGGTTTAAGCCCCTTACTTCCTATGATAGTAAAACTTATAACTAGTATGTAAAGAGTATTTCAGCATGTGGACAGGAGGATTCTGTTTCTTTATTGACTACAAATGAACAACACCATAGATGGCATAAGTGAAAGAGTAGGATTGGCCTGGTTTGGACCCCAATTCCACTAAAATAGTAGCATGAGTAATGTAAGCAAGATAACCTCTTTAAACCTCAGTTTCCACCTTTATATAATGGAAATAACACCAGTGCCTCCTTTGAAAAGTTTCTGGCCAGATTAAAGGTGGTAACCTACTCAAACCTCTCAACATGATTTCTGATAGGTAGTAAGCACTAAATAAATGATAACTTCTATGATTATTTTTATTACCATTATTGTTGTTATATTTGCATAGTACCAACATGTATCTACTTAAATCCATTAAGTAGATTTGGTATCTTTTATACACATATAAAAAAGCATTTAAATACTTCTAGGAAATAGGTGTAATTAATTTGTGCTTTTAAAAATATTTTTCTATGTAAACTGTGAAGCTATTGAATGAGATAGGAGGGCAGGCAGTAATGGCATATTTATGATGCCTGTTTCTCTGTGCCTTGAAAGAACACAGTGAAATCAGCTAAATAAATTACACTCACTGTGTAAGTCTGACAAATGCTCTTATGAGTCAAAAGTGTCATTACAGTTGAAGTTTCAAGTAGATATATAAGATTTACAGACTGTCAAGTGATTTCAACTTTACATTTATTGTTTTGACAATTTTATTCTGCCTTCTTTGGAAGAGGGATTCATTATAGAACTCAGAAGGTACTAAGATTAAGATCATTTAGAATGATAATAAACCTTCCCTGAATACTCACTGAGAAGTTAACAAACTTGGGCTGGACTGTGCTAATAAGAATGGTCCTTTTTGGGCGGCTCCTGTGGCTCAGCGAGTAGGGTGCCGGCCCCATATACCGAAGGTGGCGGGTTCAAGCCCGGCCTCGGCCGAACTGCAAAACAAAAAAATAGCCAGGCGCTGTGGCGGGTGCCTGTAGTCCCAGCTACTAGGGAGGCTGAGGCAAGAGAATCGCTTAAGCCCAAGAG
>CAUYON010152324.1:0-17010 GCA_963573935.1 Arctocebus calabarensis | reverse complement strand
CCTGTGGCTCAGCGAGTAGGGCGCCGGCCCCATATACCGAAGGTCGCGGGTTCTAAGCTCGGCCTCGGCCGAACTGCAAAACAAAAAAATAGCCGGGTGCTGTGGCGGGCGCCTGTAGTCCCAGCTACTAGGGAGGCTGAGGCAAGAGAATCGCTTAAGCCCAAGAGCTGGAGGCACTACCCAGGGCGATAAAGTGAGACTCTGTCTCTACAAAAAAAAAAAAAAAAAGAATAAGCCTGACTCCCAACTATAGCATCCTGGGTTTTCATTGCCCAGCCCCAGTTGTCCTTTCCGGTTCATCTCCCTCACTTTGTCCCTCCCAAACGCTAGCCCCAGGAACATGCTCACTGTCCATTTTTTCTGTATCTCTGCATGTTTGCATCTACCTTTCCTGCAGTTCCTTCCTCTCAAGGGGGTCCTGGGACGGGAGGTCCGATGGAAGAGACACAGCAAGACTGGAGGCACAGTCCCTAAATATAGAGGTGCCTGGGCCAGAATTGTCAAAATGTGAGTGGGATAGCAACCGTGTCTCCAGAGTTCCTACTTTGGGAACTAGGGAGTGATACACAGAGATTCTGAAACCCCGGCCCTGGGGGACCTAGATCCCTAGGGGGAGGCAGATGTGTGATCTGAGGAGTGCAGGGAAGCCTAATATCTGTGAAGGGGAGGTATAGGGCGGGATGGGGTAAAGCTGGATTTTCTCCTCCCTTCAGCTCCCCCACCTTCCAAAGAGGGGGCCCCTTCTCTGAGGACTATACCTTTTGCATTTCGGCTGTCAGGATGCTCTTAATTGCCCTCCACTTTACTACAGCATAAGACTCATTATGTAAATTCAGGTGTGAAAAAAACCTTCAAATCATGAATCCTATCTGTATTAGTAAATTTTTTTTTTTTTTGAGAGAGAGACTCACTATGTCGCCCTCAGTAGAGTGCTGTGGCGTCACAGCTCACAGCAACCTCAAACTCTTGGGCTTAGGCCGTTCTCTTGCCTCAGCCTAATACAAGTAGCTTGTATTAGTAAACTTTTTTTTTTTGTAGAGACAAAGTCTCACTTTATCGCCCTCAGTAGAGTGCTGTGGAGTCACAGCTCACAGCAACCTCCAGCTCCTGGACTTAGGTGATTCTCTTTGCCTCAGCCTCCCAAGTAGCTGGGACCACAGGCGCCTGCCACACGCCCGGCTATTTTTTGACGCAGTTTGGCCTGGGGCCGGGTTTGAACCCACCACCCTCGGGATATGGGGCTGGCGCCCTACTCCCTGAGCCACAGGCGCCGCCCTTGTATTAGTAAACTTTTTAATTAACACTGACTGCCAACAATATGTTAGGTATAAATACCAGGTGGATACAGCATGAACTAATGGGACTAGAAAATCATCCCTTCCATTATACTCCATTCAAGGATTTCAAGAAACAGTTCATATGCTATCTCTTTATAGAAACAAGTTTATACATTCTCCTGGATCCTAAAACTATGGAAAATACACAAATATTAATTTTATTTATTTATTTGCAGTTTTTTTGGGGGGGGAGCTGGGGCTGGGTTTGAACCTGCCACCTCTGGCATATGGAGCCAGTACCCTACTCCTTTGAACCACAGGTGCCGCCCTAGATACTTATTTCTTGCCATTTAAATGTAATTATTAACAATGGTGGCTCCCACTTCAGATTCATTCACTCTTTCATTTAATGGATATTTCATAGATGTGACAGGAGTTGTTCTAGGAGCCAGGGATATAGCAGTGAGTGAATAAGACAAAGTTACTCATATTTTTTTTCTTTTTATAGAGACAGAGCCTCACTTTATCACCCTCACCAGAGTCCTGTGGTGTCATAGCTCACAGCAACCTCCAACTCCTGGGCTTGGGCGATTCTCTTGCCTCAGATTTCCGAGTAGCTGGGACTATAGGCGCCCGCCACAACACCCAGCTATTCAACGTTCCTCATCTTAAGAGGTTACATTTTGGTGGACAAAGACAGACAGTAGGGAAATCAACAAGTACACAAATTATATTAAATGGGAATGAGTGCGACAGGAAAGTGTAAAGCAAGCAAGTAGAATAGGGAGTTGAAGCAGCGTGTGGAGTTCAAGAAGTGCTATTTTACCCTGACCGGTGACAGTTGAGTGATGGGGTTTACTGATGGGTAAAAGAGGCAGCAAGTTGATTCTGAGGTTTTTGACTTGAGCAACTATTTTGGTCCTGAACTCATGAGCTCAAGGGATCTTTCTGGCTTGGCCTCCCAGAGTGCTAGAATTACAGGCCATGCGCTACCACACACGGCCAACCTGAGCAACTAGGAAAATGGAATTACCACATACTGAGATGGGAGAAGCTGGGAGTGGAGGTTGCAGAGCAAGGTTGGGAAATTGATTGTGGACATGCAATGCTGAGTTCAGTAAAGTACATGAACCCGGAGTTTAAAGATGAAGTTGAAGCTGGAGATAAAAATTGTGAAAATGGCTCAGCTCCTGTGGCTCAACAGGCTAAGGCGCCAGCCACATACATCTGAGCTGGTGGGTTCGAATCCAGCCTGGGCCCGCCAAACAACAATGACAGCTGCAACCAAAAATGGCCAGGCGTTGTGGCGGGCACCTGTAGTCCCAACTACTTGGGAGGCGGAGGCAAGAGACTCACTTGAGCCCAGGAGTTGGAGGTTGCTGTGAGCTGTGATGCCACAGCACTCTATCCAGGGTGACAGCTTGAGGCTCTGTCTCAAAAAAAAGGGGGGGGCGGCGCCTGTGGCTCATCAAGTAGGGCACCGGCCCCATATGCCGAAGGTGGCAGGTTGAAACCTGGCCTCGGCCAAACTGCAAAAACAGAAAAATAGCCGGGTGTTGTGGTGGGCACCTGTAGTCCCAGCTACTCAGGAGGCTGAGGCAAGAGAATCGCCTAAACCCAGGAGTTGGAGATTGCTGTGAGCTGTGTGACGCCGTGGCACTCTACCAAGGGCGATAAAGTGAGACTCTGTCTTTACAAAAAAAAAAATTGTGTAAGTGTCACCTATAGACTTTTTAAAATTAGGAACCCGGTGTGATCTCTGAGGGAATGAATGTGGACAGAAGAGAAAAGAGGTCCAAGGCTGAATCCTGGGTGTGCTTCCACTGAGAGGTGGATGAAAGAAGCTGGAGAAAGAACCTTTGATGAGGTATGAGGAGAACCAAGAGAGTGGAGGCCTTAACACCAAGTGAAGAGGGTATTTCCAAGAGGAGAGTGAGCAACTATATAAAATGATGCTGATAGATGCCACAGAAACTGAGGCCCAAGAATTGACCACAAGATTTGGCAGTATAGAGGTCACTGGGAGGTGGTTTCTCTGGAGAGGAGAAGGCAAAAATCTTGAGGACAGACTTTGTGGGGGGCAGAGATATACCCTCTATAATCTTGGTCCAAATTATTTCTTTAGTCCTATTTCCTGTCTCTGACTCAGTCCAGGTCCTGGGTAGTCTTCTATTCTAGGCTGTTCCTGATGCTGTTAAAATAGTGATTACGGTCTTCTCTCCCACCTAGGCTAGTCCTCTGCATGGCCAGGCAGTGTGGGGAGGAAACTGCCCATAGTAGGAAATAGGCCATGGGTTCTAAGGCCCCATGGATAGGGTTTGGAACCTTGAACTAGAATCCAGAGCCATGGAGCTGGAGGAGAATATGGCCATTCTATAATCAAGAGTTTCTGTGACCCCTTAGAGTCCAGAGTTCTGAGGATATCTCTCAAGAGATATGATTTTATTTTATATTATGAACTTCTGAGTCAGATTTTACTTGAATGAATATTTCATGTTTTGAAATAAAGCATAAAATCCACTAATCTAATTCAGTGCCTGTGCATCAGATTGTGGCTTCTATATACTGCCCCCCACAAAAAAGCACCAGAGCACCTCGGAGAAATAGCTGATTCCAGAGTTGGACCATGGAATGTACCAGGTTAACCTGAGAAAGCTTATGTCAGAGAGCAAGGAAGGGTAGGTGTCAAAAGAACATTGGAGTAGCTTGAGGTGACTCCCAATGGCCAAATTTGGGGAAATTTGAACATCAAGAATAATGACTATGGATAATTATAAAGCAACAAGTAAAACTCCACTAGAGGGACACTAAAAAGTTAAAGAAAATTAACGAAAGGGGAAAAACCTCTTGGCCATCTTCGAAAATGACTCCTGCCAAATTCTTTCTTTGATAATTGGTAATTAAAGAGAAAAAAATAACATTTACTCTGTCTTTTTAGCATCACTATACTTTAGCCTCAGTTGAAGAGTTGGAAAACTTCTCTGCAGAAGAAACCTTGCTAATAAACAAAAAATGAATGACAGAAATTAGAAAGTCACCATTGGGCACCCCCGAATGTAAATGGATGCTAAAACTACGAAGTGAAAATTTGTTTTGGAGCAGCATATGCTCATGGACCAAAATAGCACTCCACAGAAACTGCAGAGAAAAAAAAATACCTTTACAATGGAGAGATATAGAGATCATCTAACATAGCACCAGTGGTGGGACAACTAAATATTCTGAAACTCTGGATATGGTACAATAGGAAATTTAAAGCATCACTTATGACATCCTCTGGTCAAAGATGTTTTAAGTGTAAATTACATGAGCCTTTAAGCTATCTTCCATTTGATTAAATGGTTATTGTAAAAAATTACCTTCCTATTTACATGAAAATACAGGAGACAGAAGAAAATAATCAGACAAATACAGAATATGGGGTACTTCAGATGAAACCAGTTCAGTCTTTGAAAATTTAGTGTCATGAAGAAAAACAAGTGAGGGTCCTTGTTTTCGATTGGAAAGAGATTAAAGATTTATAACAACTAAAGGTAATGTATAAGTCACGTTTGGATATTGTTTTGAAGAAACCAGCTATAAAAGACAATTCAAATATGGATTAGATATCAGGAAATTATTATTTTTTTAAGGAATGAAAATAGTATTATAGGCTAGGTGTGGTGGCTTGCTCCCATAATCCCAACATTTTGGGAGGCCAAGGTAGAAGGATCACTTCAGCCCAGGAGTTTGAGATTAGCCTGAGCAACACAGCAAGACTCCACCTCTGCACAAAATAAAATAAATCTGCTGGGTGTGGTAATGTGCGCCTGTAGTCTCAGATATGTGGAAGGCTGAGGCAAGAGGATCACTTGAGCCCAGGAGTTTGAGGCTGCTATGAGATATGATGATGCCACTATATTCCACCCTGGACCACAGACTAAGACCCTGTCTCAACAACAACAAACAAACAAAAAAGACAATAGTATTGCAGTTATAATTATCTTATTATTATTATTATTTTTTTGTAGAGACAGTCTCACTTTATCACCCTCAGTAGAGTGCTGTGGCATCACACAGCTCACAGTAACCTCCAACTCCTGGGTTTAGGCAATTCCCTTGCCTCAGCCTCCCGAGTAGCTGGGACTACAGGTGCCCGCCAGAGCACCCAGCTATTTTTTAGTTGCAGTTTGGCTGGGGCCGGCTTTGAACCTGCCACCCTCAGTATATGGGGCTGGGCCCCTACCCACTGAGCCACAGGCGCCACCCCAATGATCTTATTCTTGAGAGGTATAAAGTATCTTAGGGGTAAAAGGTCATGATGTCTGCAACTTGCATACAGCTCAGCAAAAACCTCACTTTATGTATTTTGTACACACATGAACACGTGTACATACACATCAATATACATAGCATTGAGTATATGGTTTGTTTAAAGTACTAGCCTTTCAACTTTTTTTTTTTTTTTTGTAGAGACAGAGTCTCACTCTGTGGCCCTCAGTAGAGTGCTGTGGAGTCACAGCTCACAGCAACCTCCAGCTCTTGGGCTTAGGTGATTCTCTTGCCTCAGCCTCCCAAGTAGCTGGGGCTACAGGTGCCCACCATAACGCCTGGCTATTTTTTGATGCAGTTCAGCTGGGCCGGGTTTGAACCCGATGGGGCCGGCACTCTATTTGCTGAGCCACAGGCGCCGCCCCCTTTCAACTTTTTATTATGTCTGGAATGTTTCTTTCTTTCTTTCTTTTTTTTTTAATTTTTGCAGTTTTTGGCCCGGGCTGGGTTTGAACCCGTCACCTCCGGCATATGGGGCTGGCGCCTCTACCCCTTTGAGCCACAGGTGCCGCCCTGTTTCTTTATTGAAGATTGAGGGGAAATATACTGTACAGACTCTGAAATTGAGGCCTGAAAAGTTAAAGTGACTTTCTAAGGAATAGAACAAGAACTAAATTCAAGTTCCTTGGCTTCCAGTCTTGTGTTCTTTTCTTATACATCTCTTAAAGGAATTTCACAGATAAAGGGCCTTCCCCTCTTAAATACCTGAAGCTCTCTCTCTTTTTTTTTTGCCAGCAGCTGAATTGCTTAAAGAAGGGTTTGGGTACTGGGAAGGTGCTCAATTGTTAGAGTCAGGTTATGGGATGGCAAGTATCAATAATTATTAGAGGGGAGAAATCTATTATAGGTACTAAGGGAAAAAGACAGCCCTAATTTTAAAAGTTGAATTGTATTAGACAGCTGAATTTTCTTTTCTTTTCTTTCTTTCTTTCTTTCTTTTTTTTTTTGAGACAGAATCTCACTTTGTTACCCTGGGTAGAACACAGTGGCGTCACAGCTCACAGCAACCTCAAACTTGGACTCAAGCAATCCTCTTGCCTCAGCCTCCCAAGTAGCTGGGACTATAGGTGCCTGCCACTACACCTGGCTATTTTAAGAGATCTGGTCTCACTCTTGCTCAGGCTGATCTGGAACTCCAGCACTCAGAAATGCTGGGATTATGGGCATGAGCCACCCCGCCTGGCCCTAGTATTTTTTTAAAAATAAGTCTATTACTTTCAGTGAAGACAATCCATGAAATCGAATTTTATTCTTCATGTGTGTAAGAGTTATTATATAGATCAAACCACAGAATAGAAAAAAAAATCAAAAGTCTTGATCATTATTTGAGAAATGAAGTTACCAATTAGATTCCTGGTGTTGCAGGAGCCCAGGTTCCTTTGAGACCTTAAGAATTATCAGTGGCCTTCTCCTTTCACACAAAGAATGTCAATACATACTAGCCTTCGCTTTTACTTCCTCACCACCCTCTCACCCCTGACCCCTACTCCTAGCAGACAATTGGCCTTGTCTTCTTGTTTTCTTCTGAGTTCAGTCATGCTCTGTGTGGTCTTTTGTAAGTGGACTTGTTCCCTCATCAGAATGATTTTATGATTCATTCCTGTTGTCACATAAATGTGCACTTCATTCCTTTTCATTGCTGAAAAATATTCCATCGTGCATTATGGGCAAGAGACCTGTATCAAAGATTCTCCAAAGAAGACAGGCACATGAAAAAATGCTCACCATCTTTAATCATCAGAGAAATGCAGATCAAAACCACTTGGAGATACCACGTAACTCCAGCAAGAGTAGCCCATGTAACAAAATCCCAAACTACAGATGTTGGCATGGGTTCGGAGAAAAGGGAACACTTCTCCACTGCTGGTGGGAATGCGAAGTAATACATTCATTTTGCAAAGAAGTTTGGAGAACACACAGGGATCTAAACATTGACCTGCGGTTGGATTCTGCAATTCCTCTACTAGTAGTATATCCAAAAGACCAAAAATGATATTTGTGCCTGAATATTCATTGCAGCTCAATTTGTAATAGCCAAGTCATGGAAGAATCCCAAGCACCCATTGATTGAAGAATGGATTAATAAATGTAGTATATCTATATCATGGAATACTATGCTGCCTTAAAAAAGATGGAGCCTTTGCCTTTTTTATGTTTACATGGAGGGACCTGGAACATATTTTCCTGAGTAAAGTATCTCAAGAATGCAGGAAAAAGTGTACAATGTACTCAGTACTTATTTCAAACCTACTTATATTTACTCACACTTTGTTATGAAAGATAGAGAACAACTATAGCAAAGGATGAAGGAGAGAAATGGAGTGGGGAGGGCGAGGAGGGGGGAGGTTTGATAGATGGAGGTTAAAAGGCGGAACCACAACTATGGAGCATATTGGAAGGGGACAAGTCAAATCTGTCAAGTGTAGAACATAAATGTCTTAACACAATTATCAAATAAATGAAGCAAGAGCTATGTTGATTGGTTTAATGTAACGACATCAGATTTTATAAAAAAAAAATCAACACATTGCACCTGAAATATGCATAAATGTGTTCATGATCTATGTGTAATTGACTTAATAAAAATATTAAAAAAAAGAATTATCAGTGGCAAGTGGTAGATCTAAATGTTTACAGGGAAAGGCAAAATCTAGGTTTGATTTCTGACTCTGTCACTTCCTGGTTTTGTGATATTAGGGAAGCTCCAGGAGTGCTCCCAATCTCAATTATTCAGCTCCCACAGTCTGGCAGAGATGCAGTGTCTTAGTCTCCTAGAAACTCAACAGATAATTAAGAAATGGGGAATACTCAGGTGGGGTTCCTAACTCCAAAGAGACTGAAAGTAGAACCAGGCCCAGATGGAGCTGGGTCGGTGAGGGCAACATTTTAAGGCACTATGTGGGGGCCTGATAGGCCGCAGCGGCCATTGCACAACATATAGTTCCTGTTCCTGCGACCCTAACGCAGGTGTTTACCATTACTTAATGAAATAAATGTGGAAGCACCTAAAACTGAATTAAAAACAAGAGACAGGGCTTGGGGCACAAAACTGGAAAGCTAATAGGGGATTTCAACCTTCACGAAGACAAAGGCTAAAAGAGCCAGGCGATTTGCTGGTCCAGGCGGAGGGCGTGGCTTCGGGCAACGTCCAGCCGTAGTCTTCCGGAACCCGCCCATGCCCCGGAAGCAGTTGTTTATTGGGGGCCTTTGGCATTTATTGCGGAAGTTTCACAGGGGCAGTCACCATGTTCCTCTCCTCGGTCTTCTGTAAGTATGGCTGAAGGCGGCGGCAGGAGCCACAGCGAGGGCGGGGAGCCGTGGCAGGCGGGCCCCGGGATGTTGCAGAATGTGCGAAGCGGCCGGGAAGCTGCTCTGCGAACGTCCTAGGCCTCCAGGACTACAGCGTCCGGCATGCCCCGCGCTGCCCCTCCTACGCCGGCGCGTGGGCTCCTGCGGACCTGTGGAGTTTGGCTTCTGTTGGGGTTTCCGGGCTCTTGGGGTTTGGTCGAGAGCGTGGGGCGCTTTCATCCAGCCCTTCATGGAGATGTGTGGGCTGAATTACTGGACGTCCGAACTGGGAAGGACCTCAAAATTTCTAGCCCTCCCATTTCTCACTCTAAAGATGAGGAAACTGCTCCCGAGAGAGGCAGTGAATTGCCCGAGATTGAGCTGGGCAGTTAAAGACGCCCTTTCGCTCCCGGGTCAGGGCTCTTCCTTGAAGCTGGCCGACCTCCGGGTTAGATTTAGTTTCCCTTTGTCCACCTGAAGTGATGGTTGGTGCAGTTTGCAAAGATTAACTTAATACACGAAGTTTGTTCCTATGCAAATATTTGCACCTTAGAAGAGGAAAGGATGGAGCAGATATTACTTTGAAATAATTTAAAAGGTAGCCAGTTCATCTGAAATGAGATTGGGCAAGTTATTACATCCAGAGTTGTACTGGCCTGATTTGTTTTTTATCTTCTGTAAAATTAATGGGATCCCTAATATCGAGGGAATAGTTAACTTGACAACTCATGGCATACTTAATTGGTTAAGTGTTTTTGGATATTACTAACATTTATACGAACTTTGCATAAGAAAGATAATTTATATTTTATTTTCTCTTCCGACCTTTCCTGTCTGCAAAAAAGTTGCCAAGAGCAAGTCAAAGTGAGTATTTTTCTTTTTAAAAACTTGCTTTAGATTTGTTAGTCTGCTCCCAATACATCCTTATATTAAACTAAGCATTTGGCCTTGATTTCTTAAAAGTTGGTTCGAAGATGACTTAGCTAATTATTTTGTCTGTATGAACTGTTTCAAAAAATATATTTCTTATATTTTTTGTAGAAAGGCACCCTACTCCTTGAGCCTTGAGCTTCTCTTACAGACCTCACTTATCAACTCACCTTCTGATCTATACTGTTAACCTCCTGGAGGGCACAGACACAGCCTTATAGAGTATTGGGAAATACATGGTGCTTTCTACAGATTAAGCACTTAATAGGTATTTGTCAGATCTTTGTTGAATATATAAATTTTTTTTTTTTTTTTTGAGACAGTCTCAAGCTTTCACCCTGGATAAGGTGCTGTGGCATCACAGCTCACAGCAACCTCCAATTCCTGGGCTCAAGTGAGTCTCTTGCCTCTACCTCCCAAGTAGCTGGGACTACAGGCGCCCGCCACAACGGCCGGCCATTTTTTGGTTGCAGCCTCATTGTTGTTTGGCGGGCCAGGTTGGATTCGAACCTGCCAGCTTAGGTGTACTTGGCTAGCACCTTAGCCTGCTGAGCCACAGGCGCTGAGCCTGTTGAATATATAGTTATTGCCTATCTTAATTGACAAATACTTTGTTTCTTATGAGGCCCCAAGTTGAACATCGAAGGTAATGGGATGATGTGTAATTTAGTTGCTTCAGATTTGTTTTGGGATTACCTGAGGAATAAAACAACATGGTCTTCATGGGGAGGCAAAGCTTGTGAAAAAAGTAACAAACAGTAAGGGTATTAAAAGTTCTAGTGAGGCAAACATGGATTTTCTGTTTGGGGTTTCTTAAATAAAATATGAAGTGATACATGGTTTTGCACATTTGCAATCAAAGTTTCAGCCCCCTTTCTCCTTCCTGATTATACTCTTACCTCTTTGTACCCTAGAAAAGGGGGGGCTCTTCTGAGACAACCATCTTTACAGTTTCCTGACTAGCCAGCTGTGGTTACCAATACTTTTTGTATTTTCCTCCTCCTGACTTCTGCTTCTCATGAGAGGTGGTTATCCGAGGTTACTCCTATAGTGTGGCTTGGTTGTTCTTACTGTTTGGGTTGGGTCATTACCAAGCAACTCTGTAGTGGAACAAACCCTTGAGATTCAGAAGCATTAAAATTGTGTTTTATGGAAAACGTCTGTCTTAAAACTGAACCTTTTTAGGGCCACGTCATGTCCCACAACTAATATTAACTCTGCAGAGTTCTCAAGAACTGTGTTACTCTCCTATGAGTGATTTTAGTCTCTTTCCTATGCTTATACATGTAACAGCTTACTTTATTTTTCTTTTTTGAGGTGAGTCTCTTGTCACCCAGGCTGGAGTGCAGTGGTGCTAATGTGGTTCATTGCAACCTCAATCTCCCAGGCTCAAGTAGTCCTCCTGCTTCAGCTTTCTGAGTAGCTGGGACTACAGGCATGTGCCACCAGTGCTTGGCTAATTTTTTTGTAGAGACAGGGTCTCTCTATGTTACATAAGTAACAGCTTACTTTTTTGTCTTAGACATATTCTGGTGAAAATGTTGAGCCAAGCTGGAACAGGCTATTTCTTCAATGTCAAGAGAAACCGCTTACGAGAGAAGTTGACTATTTTGCGTTATGATCCAGTTGGTAAGTCTACAATAGATTCAAATGCTTTGGGCGGTGCAGGTGCCTATGGCTCAAAGGAGTAGGGCACTGGCCTCATATGCCAGAGGTGGTGGGTTCAAAACCAGCCCAGTCGAAAATTGCAAAAAGAAAAAAAAAAAAAAGATTCAAATGCTTTCAAGGCCCTCTTGCCCCCTTTCCAGACTGAACATCTGAATATCTCCGGCAGTTTTTTAGCCTCTTTGACAGTGTAGCCTTCGTTCAGCAAACATATGATATTGTTTTTCTATTTGTTCATTTTATTTTTGTGCTGTTTATAGTAATTGTTTCTTAATGAGATAAGGACTGCCAGGCTCGGTGCAAGGTGCCTGTAATCGCAGCTCCTTAGGAGCTAAGGCAGGAGGATTGCTTTAGCCCAGATTAAGGCTGCAGTGAGCAACGATGATGCCACTGCTTTCTAGCTTGGGTGACAGAGTGAGACCCTGCCTCTATTAAAAAATTAAAAAATAGGGCTGTCATATTAAAAATACAAATAAAGGGCGGTGCCTGTGGCTCAGTGAGTAGGGTGCTGGCCCCATATACCAAGGGTGGCAGGTTCGAACCTGGCCCCAGTCAAACTGCAACCAAAAAAAAAAAAAAGCTGGGTGTTGTAGCAGTGCCTGTAGTCACAGCTACTTGGGAGGCTGAGGTAAGAGAATTGCCAAAACCCAAGAGCTGGAGGTTGCTGTGAGCTGTGATGCCACGGCACTCTACCGAGGGCAACAAAGTGAGACTCTGTCTCTTAAAAAAAAAAATAAATAAATAAATAGGGCTGTAATGACTTGAGCTGGCTTTTTCTTTTTTTTCCTTCCCCTGAAACAGAGTCTCACTGTTCAACTCCAGTGATCTTCTTGCCTCAGCCTCCCAATAGCTGGAACTATAGGCACCTGCCATAACACCAAGCTAATTTTTCTATTTTTAGTAGAGACGGGGTCTTGGCTCTTGCTCAGGCTGGTGGTGAACTCCTGAGCTTAAGCAATCTGCCCGTCTTGGCCTCCCAGAGTGTTAGGATTACAGGCATGAGCCAAAGTGATTAGCTGAGCAGGCATTTTTATTCATAAATGGCTCTGAGAAACACAGTTGTCAGCTTCAAATTTCTTTTCTTTTCCTTTGTTTTAGTTTAGCAAGCCTGGGCCAGGTTTGAACCCACCAGCTCCAGAGCATGTGGCTGGTGCTCTACCACTGAGCTAGAGGGGCCCTAAGCTTAAAATTTATTGTGTTCCATTTACCAGAAATAAAATTGTCTGCTTTTTTTTTTTTATGATGTTCAAACTTAACAGTTATTCATTATAATGAAAAGAGATTCCTGGGTTTGTACCTGATGATTAGGAGTCTAAATTGCAGGATAACCATCTGGTGGAAAAATTGTTACGTTTGATAAATTGAAATAACTTATTGGATTGGTGTGTTTCTCTCCTGAACTCTTTGTGTCAGCTGCTGAAAACTCAGATATGAATTTCACAGTGAATGTTTTTTAACTCTTTTAGAGTTTACTTTGAGAAATTTGTAGAACATTAATAAATGTTGATTGAATACCCTTTTAGGAAATTTTAACACATTGACTGCCAAATTAGAAAAAATGTTTTTTTTGCTTGGGGCCACAGTGTTAAGATAGATCAAGACGTGTGTGAGTTAGGCTACATATATGGTTCATGGGCTCAAAACTAGAATAAGTTAAATACAGCTCATATGACAATTAATGTGTTAAGTATGAAAATGTATTTAAATTTTCATCCTTACTATGAACTATTAGGAACTTAATATGTCAGTTTGATTTTACATTTTGAGATTAGGAAGGAATATAGGCATAAATAGTTATGATCATTAAGTTCAGAGTGGGAGAAAAGATTCATATATAAATTTCAAACAGAGGATCATAACTTTTCTGATGAATGGTCTGGGCTTTCGCAGCACAACTTTGTCTTTTCCGAAGAAGAGAATGTTCTGGGATAGCAGACTGGCTTTCTGCCCACCTACTGAATGCCTGTAGGCTTTCATGATGAAGATGTTTGCCTTGGGGCCTGCCCCCATTGCCCAAATAACTTAGCAGTTCTCCCACCATATTTTATTGCAGTGAGTAAATTGTTAGTTTGAGGACATTGTTTTGTTGGTCTGCTTTTTGAAGGAAATCAGGTAAGGAGATGTGGGCAAACTCCCTTATTTGACCATTTTGTAGTACTGTCCATAGCAAGAACCAGTCACTGTCTTTTCAAATTCCTTTTCCTCCTATAAAACTTGATGCTAATTTCCAAGGAGGAAGGATTAAAGGCTAAGGCATAAGCTTATTAAATTTTGCTAACTATGTGAAGGTTTATCATAAAGAGAATGAAAACTTGTCAGTTTTAATTCCTTGGATGACTAAGCAAGACAATATAGACTTTAATTAAAGCAGATAAGATTTTGTTTAGATGTAGGGAAAGAACTTGACAGATTCATTCTTCTATGAATTAAGCAGCAAATATTTTGACATAAAATTAATTTTATGTTTATGATCGTGGGTAGCAGTGTGTCATTTCAACTCATGTATTGAGTGCTCACTGTGTGTCTGGCAACAATCCTGGGAGGGAGATGGAGTTCTCTCTCTCACAGGAAAGGAAAGTGAGGGTGGAGTATTCTGAGAAACTTGCCCAGGGACACAGCTGACAGATGGTGGAGTTAAGGTGAGAACCCAGCGTTTCACACTCCAAGTCTCTGTTTCTGTTACATGGGCTTAATCTTCCTAAAACTTATTATTATTATTTTTAAATCAGAACCTGTCTCTGTGGTAAGCCTAGCATTCAAAGCCATGGACCCCCCTCCTAATGTCATTCCTACCTCCCACCACCACCCCTCTAAACCAGATGCCCATTCCTGTTTGTTCAAATGTTCCTTCTTCAGGGGCCATACTTTTTATCCTATGATACCTGTCACCATTCCTGTTAATCTTTAGATTCCTAAGGGGTTTTACTGGACATTTTTATGGGCACCTAATGATGTGTTGATGTATTAAGTCAGGGACTCTTTTCCTTTTGTCAGTTCTATATTGCCCAGTGCAGTTCTGTGGACTTAAGAGATTCTTTGAATTAAATGAATTAATACAGGCTCAGTGCCTGTGGCTCAACAGTCTAAGGTACCAGCCATGTACACCTGAGCTGGCGGGTTCGAATCCAGCCCGGGCCTGCCAAACCAACAATGACGGCTGCAACCAAAAAATGGCCAGGCTTTGTGGCGGGCACTTGTAGTCCGAGTTACTTGGGAGGCGGAGGCAAGAGACTCGCTTGAGCCCAGGAATTGGAGGTTGCTATGAGCTGTGATGCCACGGCGCTGTATCCAGAGTGACAGCTTGAGGCTCTGTCTCAAAAAAAAAAAAAAAAAAAAAGAATTAATACAGTGAATTAATTAAAAAAAATTTTTTTGAGACAGTCTCACTTAGTCACCGTGGCATCAACCTCAAACTCTTGGCCTCAAGTGATTCTCTTGTTTCAGCCTCCCCTCTAGCTGGGACAATAGGCACCCTCTACAATGTTCTGCTAGTTTTTCTGTTTTTAGTAGAGACAGGGTCTTACTCTTGCTAGGCTGGTCTTAAGCTACTGAGTTCAGGCAGTCCACCCACCTTAGCTTCCCAGAGTGTGAGGATTATAGGCCACCTTGCCTGGCCTAATAAATTAATTTTATTGAATAAGGCCTTGCTCTATGAATCTTTTTATTTTTATTTTATTATTTTATTTTTAGCACATGTTAGCTTCAGAATGCTTTTTGAATCTTAATCAGTTACTCCTGGTTGGGGTCATTTAAGCAGTCTCCTGATTGTTTATCAGTGAGACAGGTTCCCTTTTTTACTTTTTCATTCTCTGTAGAAAGCCATGGGGGAAATACTTCTTGTAATTAATAACATTGCTTGGTTCTTTACTACTGTCTTGTAATGCATTATAGTCTTCCTTGGAATCTTAGTAGGATTGATGGCTACTTTTTAGATGATTTGAAGAATGTTAAAAATAGTCCCAAATATATGATGTAGTATATATATTATGTTTTTACTAATATTGTATGAAAAATTCTGTTGAGTGTTTAATGATTCTTAAATCCAGCTGCCCATCAGAATTGTCTGAGGAGTTTAAAAAAATAATAGACTTCTGGGCGGTGCCTCTGGCTCAGTGAGTAGGGCGCCAGCCCCATATACCAAGGGTGGCAGCTTCAAACCCGGCCCTGGCAAAACTGCAAGAAAAATATAGCCGGGCCTTGTGACAGGCTCCTGTAGTCCCATCTGCTCGGGCAGCTGAGGCAAGAGAATCACCTAAACTCAGAAGTTGGAGGTTGCTGTGAGCTGTGATGTCACGGCACTCTATCAAGGGTGACAAAAGTGAGACTCTGTCTCAAAAAAAGAAAAAAAAAAATGTATCTATATATATACTTCCATCCAACTCTAGTTCTGTTAAACCAGGATTAGAATAGGGATGGAGGAGAGAATTAGCTTATTTAAGTCTAAAATAGCTTTTTTAACTCTAAATTTGGAAATATTCTATGAATATCCATATTGATTGTAGAAGAAGAGAAAAACAAAGCTAAAATCTCTTTGTATGGTAGGGACCAGTGAGGAGTTGTTATGTCATAGTATTTGAGTTCCTGGATCTTCCTTGGGTGCATTTGTGTGTATGTGTGTGTTTTAGCAAAGAAGAATTAGATGGGGTGGGGGTTTGTGAGTGTGTGAGACAGAGATGTTGGAAGTTAAGGGAGTGCTGTAGGGCATTGTAGGAATTGTAAAAGCCTTATTACCCAGCGTCAAGTCTCCAATCTTCCATCTAGGCAGATAGTACTTTTGGGTTTGGTTTTGTTTCTGAGAACTGTGCTCTGTAATGTTTGCAACAATGAGATTTTGGTTATAATATTCAATAACCAAACTATAATCTATATTTGAGTGTATGAAACCATCTCTGGGAAGTAGAGATTTAATGTGTATTTATTTACTCTTTCAGTCAAGCTGCCTTTTTTCTTTTCTTTTTTTTTTGAGACAGAGCCTCAAGCTGTCACCCTGGGCAGAGTGCTGTGGCATCAGCCACGGCAATCTCCAATTCCTGGCTCAAACGAGTCTCCTGCCTCTGCCTTCCAAGTAGCTGGGACTACAGGCGCCCGCCACAATGCCCTGCCATTTTTTGGTTATAGTTGTCATTGTTGTTTGGAGGCCCGGGCTGGATTCGAACTCGCCAGCTCAGTTGTACGTGGCTGGTGCCTTATCCCGTTGAGCCACAGGTGCCGAGCCAAGCTGCCTTTTCTCATGTGGTCTGCTTAAGTTTTGCTGTTCTTTTTCTGGACTCCAGCTTCTACTTAGTCTGTCCTTGCTTACCTTCTATGAGTGGACATTAAGTGGGTGAAGACATTCAGTATTTTCCATTTTTGTCCTAGATCTTTTTTTTGAGACAGAGTCTTAACCTATCACCCTGGGTAGAGTGTGGTGGCGTCACAGCTCACAGCAACCTCAAAGTCTTGGGCTGTGAGTGATTCTCTTGCTTCTGCCTCCCAAGTAGCTGGGACTACAGGCACTCACCACAATGCCAATGCCCGGCTATTTTTTTGTTGCAGTTGT